>CM060670.1:7839792-7867292 GCA_030686955.1 Odontamblyopus rebecca | reverse complement strand
CCTGGTCTAGTCCTGGTCTAGTCCCGGTCTAGTTCTGGTCTAGTTCTGGTCTGGTCCTGGTCTAGTACTGGTCTGGTCCTGGTCTAGTCCTGGTCTAGTCCTGGTCTAGTCCTAGTCTAATCAGGGCGGGTGCAGAGCGGAGCTGCAGCTCATTAGAGGAAACTGTGATCGTGGAGCCAAGATGGACGCCGCAATTATCCTGCCACCATGACCCCTGACCCCGACATCTCCACGGCAACGGGCGAGCGAGCCGATGGAGCAGACGCCAAACAGATGTGAGCAACGCCGAACGCACCGAGCACACGGAAAACACATGGAAAACACACACAGAATACATATGGAAAACATAAGGAAAACACACGGAAAACACATGGAAAACACAAAGAAAACACACACAGAATACACACAGGAAACACATGGAAAACACATGGAAAATGCATGGAAAACACACGGAAAACACACACAGAATACACACGGAAAACACACACAGAATGCACATGGAAAACACATGGAAAACACGTGGAAAACACATGGAAAACACACGGAAAACACATGGAAAACACACAGAAAACACACACAGAATACACACGGAAAACATAAGGAAAACACATGGAAAATACAAGGAAAACACACAGAATACACACGGAAAACAAGGAAAACATAAGGAAAACGCACGGAAACACATGGAAAACACAAGGAAAACACATGGAAAACACACACAGAATACACATGGAAAACATAAGGAAAATACATACAGAATACACACGGAAAACATAAGGAAAACACATGGAAAACACACACAGAATACACACGGAAAACACACAGAAAACACACAGAATACACACAGAAAACACACACAGAATACACACGGAAAACACATGGAAAATACACACAATACACACGGAACACATGAGGGAAACACACGAAAAACACATGGAAAACACACACAGAATACACATGGAAAACACAGAATACACACGGAAAAAACATAAGGAAAACACACGGAAAACATAAGGAAAACATACAGAAAACACACACAAAATACACACAGAAAACACATGGAAAACACAAGCAAAACACATGGAAAACACAAGGACAACACATAGAAAACACACACAGAATACACACGGAAAACACAAGGAAAACACACAGAATACACACGGAAAACACAAGGAAAACACACAGAATACACACGGAAAACACACAGAATACACACGGAAAACACACAGAATACACATGGAAAACACATACAGAATACACACGGAAAACACATGGAAAACACACACAGAATACACACGGAAAACATAAGGAAAACACACGAAATACACATGGAAAACATACACAGAATACACACGGAAAAACATAAGGAAAACACACGAAAAACACATGGAAAACATACACAGAATACACACGGAAAAACATAAGGAAAACACACAGAATACACATGGAAAACATAAGGAAAACACACACAGAATACACACGGAAAACACACAGAATACACACAGAAAACACACAGAATACACATGGAAAACATAAGAAAAACACACAGAATACACACAGAAAACATAAAGAAAACACAAGGAAAAAAAGACAAGGAAAACTGAGAATATTCCACATACAGAGACCAGGAGGGATTTTAATCTGCACAAAACCATCAGTCAAGGTGTGACATAATATAAGAAAACTATAGAACTGAACCAGGACTAAATGAGGACTGAACAAGGACTAAACAAGGACTAAATCAGGAATAAACCAGGAATAAACCAGGACTGAACCAGGACTAAACTAGGACTAAACTAGGGCTAAACCAGGATTAAGACAGGACTAAACCAGGACTAAACTAGGACAAAACTAGGAATACACAAGGACTGAACCAGAAATAAACCAGGACTAAACCGGGACTAAATGAGGACTAAACAAGGACTAAACAAGGACTAAACCAGGAATAAACCAGGACTCAATCAGGACTAAATCAGGACTGAACCAGGACTGAACCAAGAATAAACTAGGACTAAACTAGGGCTAAACCAGGACTAAGACAGGACTAAACTAGGACAAAACTAGGAATACACAAGGACTGAACCAGAAATAAACCAGGACTAATCCAGGACTAAACAAAGACTAAACCAGGACTAAACAAAGACTAAACCAGGACTTAGCTAGGTCTGAACCAGGACTGAAGCAGGACTAAATATCTCTAAACCATGCCATGACTAAACGAGGACTAAACCATGAATAAACAGGACTAAACCAGGACTAAACCCGGTCTAACCCTGTGCAGTATTTGTTGTGCTGCTCTTTTTGATCGACACAAAGCGGCCCATTACGGCGCGTTGCCATGACGACGCCGTTCACCAGATCCAGTTTGACGGACGGACTAACGACCAATTACACGCTCCCTGCTCCTCTCCCAACACACCGCAAGACCTGGTTTAGACCTGGGATAGACCTGGAATAGACCTGGGATAGACCTGGGATAGACCTGGGATAGACCTGGGATAGACCTGGGGTAGACCTGGGGTAGACCTGGGGTAGACCTGGGGTAGACCTGGGATAGACCTGGGAAAGACCTGGGATAGACCTAGGATAGACCTGGGATAGACCTAGGATAGACCTGGTTTAGACCTGGGATAGACCTGGAATAGACTTGGTTTAGACCTGGGATAGACCTGGAATAGACCTGGGATAGACCTGGGATAGACCTGGGATAGACCTGGGAAAGACCTGGGATAGACCTAGGATAGACCTAGGATAGACCTAGGATAGACGTGGTTTAGACCTGGGATAGACCTGGTTTAGACCTGGGGTAGACCTGGGAAAGACCTCGGATAGACTGGGTTTAGACCTGGTTTAGACCTGGGTTAGACATGGGATAGACCTGGTTTAGACCTGGGTTAGACCTGGGTTAGACCTGGGATAGACCTGGTTTAGACCTGGTTTAGACCTGGGATAGACCTGGTTTAGACCTGGGTTAGACCTGGGTTAGACATGGGATAGACCTGGTTTAGACCTGGTTTAGACCTGGGTTAGACCTGGTTTAGACCTGGGGTAGACCTGGGAAAAACCTGGGAAAGACCTGGGATAGACTGGGTTTAGACCTGGTTTAGACCTGGTTTAGACCTGGTTTAGACCTGGTTTAGACCTGGGATAGACCTGGTTTAGACCTGGGGTAGACCTGGGATAGACCTGGTTTAGACCTGGGGTAGACCTGGGAAAAACCTGGGAAAGACCTGGGATAGATTGGGTTTAGACCTGGTTTAGACCTGGTTTAGACCTGGGTTAGACCTGGGTTAGACATGGGATAGACCTGGTTTAGACCTGGTTTAGACCTGGTTTAGACCCGGGTTAGACCCGGGTTAGACCTGGGATAGACCTAGTTTAGACTCGGTTTAGACCTGATTTAGACCTGTTTAGATGTGGGATAGAGTGGATTTAGACTTGGTTTAGTTCTTGTTTAGACCTGGTTTAGACCTGGGATACACCTGGGATAGCCCTGGTTTACACACGGTTTAGACCCGGTTTAGACCTGGTTTAGACCTGGTTTAGACCTGGTTTAGACCTGGTTTAGACCTGGTTTAGACATGCTTTAGTTTTGATTTAGTTCTGGTTTGGTTTTGGTTTAGTTCTGGTTTAGACCTGGTTCACTCCTGGAATAGACCTAGTTTAGACCTGGTTTAGTCCTGGTATAGTCCTGGCTCAGTTCTGAAACTACTCGCTCTGCAGTTATGATTTTTTTAAGTTCTTCTCATTTGCGCTGCACTTTTCTGTGTTTGTGATCGAGCCTTTTGTGGATCGTGAACATCTGTGGAAACATCTGAGCCTGTTTGTCGCCGTGACGATAATGAGACGCCATCTTGGAACCGGGTTCATGAAAAAAACATGAGCGAGAAAACAGGTGCCAAGACCGAGAGACTAATCCAGGACTGAACCAGGACTGAACCAGGACTGAACCAGGACTGAACCAGGACTAAGCCAGGACTGAACCAGGACTGAACCAGGACTGAACCAGAACTGAACCAGGACTATACGAAGACTATATCAGGACTGAACTAGCCACAAATGCAGAAAACAGACACAGGTGCCAAGACCGTGAGATGAAAAAGACCAAAAACCAGGACTAAACCAGGACTATACCAGGACTGAAGCAAGTCTGAACCAGTACGAAACCAGGACTAAACCAGGACTATACAAGTACTAAACCAGGACTAAACCAGGACTGAACCAGGACTAACCCAGGACTAAACCAGGACTATACAAGTACTAAACCAGGACTAAACCAGGACTAAACCAGGACTAAACCAGGACTAAACCAGGACTATACAAGTACTAAACCAGGACTATACCAGGACTAAACCAGGACTAAACCAGGACTAAACCAGGACTAAAATAAAAATGTCAAAAGTGATAGAACTTAAATATGTTGTTTTTTTGCAACTGTGTGTTAATCTCTCTCTTTTGCCTCCTCCTCCTCTTTCGCTCCTCTCTTCTTCCCTCTTTCATCAGCAGGTCTCAGTCGGTCGAGCGTTTCTCCACTGATCTGAAGGTTGCCGGTTCGAATCCCGCTCTCGACGTACAGACATCACTGGTTCACTTTCCAAACACGTCTGTTTTTTACTCATTTTGCAGTTTGTGGGTTTAATTTTGGCGTTAATGTGTCACGTGACCGAGACGGGATGGAGAGAATTCTGCCATTTTCCAAAATCAAACATTCAGACTCGGATAATAAATGAAACGGAAATAAAGTTAGTGATTTATTCCGGGCCACGGGATTTGGAAAGAGCTGAAAGTGGAAAAGCGCTCGAGAAAATGAATGTGATCATTTACCGTTCTCCCTCCTTCCTACTCTCATCCCTCTCTCTCTCTCTCTCTTCTTTCCATCTCCCTCTTGCCTTCCTCCTCTTTCGCCCCCTCCCTTTTTTCTCTCCACCCTTCTTCACCTCTCTTTCTCTCTTTTCCCCGCTTCCCTCCTCCTCCTCTCTTCTTTGCCTATTCCTCCTCCTCCTCTCTTCTTTCCCTCTTTCCCTCCTTCTCTCCTCCTCCTCTCTTCTTTCGCTCCTCTTTTCCCTCCTCCTCTTCTTTCCCTTCTCTTCTTCTGTCCCTTCTGCTCCTCTCTTCTTTCCCTCCTCCTCCTCTTTCCCTCCTCCTCCTTCTCCTCTTTCCCTCCTCCTCCTCTCTTCTTTCTCCCCCTCCTCCTCCTCCTCTCCTTTTCTCCCCCCTCCTCCCCCTCTCCTTCTCCCTCTCTCCCTCCTCCTCTTCTTTCCCTCTCCTCCTCCTCTCCTCTCCCTCCTCCTCTTCTCTTTTTTCTCTCCCTCCTCCTCTCCTCCTCCTCCTCCTACACTCCTCCTCCTCTCCTCCTCTCTTCTTTCTCTCTTTCCCTCCTCCTCTTCTTTCCCTCCCCTCCTCCTCCTCCTCCTCCTCTTCTTCTTTCCCTCCTCTCCCCTCCTCCTCCTCCTCCTCCCCTCTCCCTCCTCCACTTCTTTCCCTCCCTCTCTCCCTCTCTCTCTCCTCCTCCCCTCCTCCTCTTACCCTCCTCCTCCTCTCCTCCTCCCTTCATTCTCTCTTTCCCTCCTCCTCTTCTTTCCCGCCCCTCCTCCTCCTCCTCCTCCTCCTCCTCTTCTTTCTCTCCTCCCCTCCTCCTCCCTCTCTTCTTTCCCTCCTCCTCCTCCTCCTCCTCCTCCTCCTCTTCTTTCCCTCCTCCTCCCCTCCTCCTCCTCCTCTTCTTTCCCTCCTCCTCGTCTCCTCCTCTTCTTTCCCTCCTCCTCCTCTCCTCCTCTTCTTTCCCTCCTCCCCTCCTCTTCTTTCCCTCCTCCTCCTCTCCTCCTCTCCTCCTCCTCCTCCTCCTCCTCTTCTTTCTCTCCGGAGACTTTTCTCGACACATGTTTCCTTGTTTTTAATTATCCTCTGAGTCTCTCAGGACCAAACCTGTTGTTGTTTGTCGAGTCAAGTTTAGCAACAAAATAGAAATAAATATTCTGCACCAAAAATATCAATAAATCTGACACAAACACCAGAACTCAACCAGGACTGGACCAGGACTAAACTAGGACTAAAACAGGACTGAACCAGGACTAGACCAAGAGGAGACAGGACTAAATCAGGACTAAACCAGGACAGAACTAGGACTAAACTAGGACTAAAACAGGTCTGAACCAGAACTGAACCAAGACCAAACCAGGACCAAGCCAGGACTTAACCAGGAGTAAAACAGGACTGAAACAAAACTAAGCAAACACTGAACTAGGACTAGACCAGGACTAAACCAGGATTGGAACTGGACTCAACCAGGACTAAATTAGGACTAAAACAGGACTAAACCAAGACTAAACTAAGAATAAAACAGGACTAAACCAGGACCAAGCAAAGACTAAAACATGTCTAACTAGGACTAAACTAGGACTAAACCAGGTCTAAACCAGGACTAAACCAGCACTAAACCAGGTCTAAACCAGGACTAAACCAGGACTAAACCAGGTCTAAACCAGGTCGAAACCAGGACTAAACCAGGTCTAAAACAGGACTAAACCAGGACTAAACCAGGTCTAAACCAGGTCTAAACCAGGTCTAAACCAGGCCTAAACCAAGTCTAAACCAGGGCTAAACCAGGTCTAAACCAGGACTAAACCAGGTCTAAACCAGGACTAAACCAGGTCTAAACCAGGATTAAACCAGGACTACACCAGGTCTAAACCAGGTCTAAACCAGGTCCAGACGGTGTTGATTAAAATACATTGAGACAAAAACAATCAGATGAGGAAATAGTTTTTAATCAGAGAAACAGACACAGACCTGAGCCAAATGTTTACCACAGAAGAAGATTAATCTGCAGAGAAAAGTTTAATTAAAATACAACAAACTGTGGAATTCTGCTCCTGATTTTTCCTCACGAGTGTTTGTGTGTCAGGGAAATCCAACAGTACATTGTATAATCAGCTCTTGAGTTCAACATAACCCCACTGAGTTTTATTTTAGTTTTATTTTTTAGGTTTAGTCCTGTTTTAGTTCTGTTTCAGTCCTAGTTTAGTCTTGGTTTTAGTTTTGCTTTAGTTCTACTGGTTTAGTCCTGGTTTGGCCCTGGTTTAGTCTTGTTTTAGCCCTAGTTCAGTCTCAGTTTAGTCCCAGTTTAGCCCCGTTTTAGTCCTGTTTTAGTCCTGGTTTAGCCCTGTTTTAGTCCTGTTTTAGTCCTGGGTTTAGTCCTGGTTTAGGTCCATTTTAGTCCTGTTTTAGTCCTGTTTTAGTCCTGGTTTAGTCCTGTTTTAGTCCTGTTTTAGTCCTGTGTTAGTCCTGGTTTAGTTCTGGTTTAGCCCTGGTTTAGTCCTAGTTGAGTCTCAGTTTAGTCCCAGTTTAGCCCTGGTTTAGTCCTGGTTTAGTCCTGGTTTAGTCCTGTTTTAGTCCTGTTTTAGTCCTGTTTTAGTCCTGGTTTTAGTCTTGGTTTAGCCCTGGTTTAGGTCCGTTTTAGTCCTGTTTTAATCCTGTGTTAGTCCTGGTTTAGTCCTGGTTTAGTTCTGGTTTAGCCCTGTTTTAGTCCTGTTTTAGTCCTGGTTTAGTTCTGGTTTACTCCTGTTTTAGTCCTGTTTTAGTCCTGGTTTAGTTCTGGTTTAGCCCTGTTTTAGTCCTGTTTTAGTCCTGGTTTAGTTCTGGTTTAGCCCTGGTTTAGTCCTAGCTGAGTCTCAGTTTAGTCCCAGTTTAGCCCTGGTTTAGTCCCGTTTTAGTCCTAGTTCAATCCCAGTGTAGTCCTGTTTTGTTCCTAGTTTAGTCCTGTTTTCGTTCTGTTTTAGTCCTGGTTTAGTCCCAGTTTAGACCTGGGTTAGTCCTGTTTTAGTCCCAGTTTAGTCCTGGTTCAGTCCTGCTTTCATTATGTTTTAGTCTTGGTGTAGTCCTGTTTTAATCCTGTTTTACCCTCGGTTTAGTCCAGTTTTAGTCCTGGTTTGATTCTTCCACATGAAACAAATGAGTTTAAACTTGGTTGGTGAGATTTTCTTGGTGTTTGGATTTTTCTCTCATGTTCCCATGAGCTCAGACTGTTGCTCTGGAAACCGTTCGCTTCATTATAATTTACGATTTATTTTTATTTGATTAAACTGTCAGAGAATAAAACCTGTGGGAAAGTGGTTATGCGGCCTCCGCCCTCCAGTGGCGGGGTTCTGGGTTAGACTCCTGATCTCTGAGGGTGCAAGTCCTTGCTGGGTTTGGTCCTGGTTTAGTCTTAGTTGAGTCCGGGTTTAGTCCCGGTTTAGTCCTGGTTTAGTTCTGTTTTAGTCCTGGTTTAGTCCTGTTTTAGTCCTGGTTTAGTCCTGTTTTAGTCCTGGTTTAGTCCTAGTTCAGAACTGTTTCAGTCCTGTTTTAGTCCTGGTTTAGTCCTGGTTTAGTTCTGGTTTTAGTCCTAGTTCAGTACTGTTTTAGTCCTGTTTTAGTCCTGTTTTAGTCCTGGTTCAGTCCTGGTTTAGTCCTGTTTTAGTCCTGGGTCAGTCCTGTTTTAGTACTGGTTCAGTCCTGGTTTAGTCCTGTTTTAGTCCGGGTTTAGTCCTAGTTCAGTCCTGTTTCAGTCCTGTTTTAGTCCTGGTTTAGTCCTAGTTCAGTCCTGTTTCAGTCCTGTTTTAGTCCTGGTTCAGTCCTGGTTTAGTCCTGGTTTAGTCCTGGTTTAGTTCCCTCTTGGGTCATGGCAGAGTGGATTTCCTTACTTCATATTTTTTGATAAACATGACCAACTATTTGTATGTCTCTCCTTCCTTTGCTCTCTGCGCTAAGTCACTCCCCCTTCAGAGCTCTATATATGAACCTACTGCACATCGCACCAGGTTTGTGAAGTTGTGCACATTTTCGCCTCGTGTTTTTGTATATTTAAGTTATTTATCGCCGTGCGGGAGCGTGGGTGATGCAGGCCTCGTCCAAACACACACGGATGACAAGTAAGCAAATAAATAAAAAAGAAAAACTAAAGTTAAATGAAACGATTCTCAAAAATATCCCCCGAGAAGCTGCTGAACTTTGTGTCACTTCTGTTTCACGTGAGTCGCGTTAATTGCAGAGATATTACCCATAAACCAGCGCTGTGTTTGGTTTTGGAGTCTTCAGTCTTAATCCTCAAGGGTGCATATTTTTATCTAATTTAATATTTCTATTTCCATTTCAAAACTTTTCAAACTCTAATTATCTCCTCCGCGTCTTAAACTTGCCGTCGTGTTATTGTGTCTTCTGCTTTACGTCGTAATTGTTTTTCTATAGCGCCTCTCCCCGCGGACCGAAGCCTCGTTAGTGCGCGGTAATGAGCCGTGACGAGCGCGCGCGAGGAGGCAGGGGCGCGCGCGAGGAGGCAGGGGCGCGCGCGAGGAGGCAGGGGCGCGCGCGAGGAGGCAGGGGCGCGCGCGAGGAGGCAGGGCCGTGCACGAGGACAGGTGCACGCTCCTCTCGCGGGAGGCGCCATATTGTGGTCGTCCTAATGAAGCAGCAGACGCAGAAAACATGTGGACGAGCAATTAGAGGCGGACTCCAGAGACACGAGTCACTGTAACAATATCAGAGGGTTTAGACCGGGTTTAGACCAGGTTTAGGCCGGGTTTAGACCTGAACTAAATGTGGACTCCAGAGACGCGAGTCACTGTAACAATATCAGAGGGTTTAGACCAGGTTTAGACCGGGTTTAGACCGGGTTTAGACCTGATCTAAAGGTGGACTCCAGAGACACGAGTCACTGTAACAATATCAGAGGGTTTAGACCAGGTTTAGTCCGGGTTTAGACCGGGTTTAGACCTTATCTAAAAGCAGACTCCAGAGACACGAGTCACTGTAACAATATCAGAGGGTTTAGACCGGGTTTAGACCGGGTTTAGACCTGGTTTAGACCTGATCTAAAGGTGGACTCCAGAGACACGAGTCACTGTAACAATATCAGAGGGTTTAGACCAGGTTTAGACCAGGTTTAGACCTGATCTAAATGTGGACTCCAGAGACACGAGTCACTGTAACAATATCAGAGGGTTTAGACCGGATTTAGACCGGGTTTAGACCGGGTTTAGACCGGGTTTAGACCTGGTTTAGACCTTATCTAAAAGCAGACTCCAGAGACACGAGTCACTGTAACAATATCAGAGGGTTTAGACCGGGTTTAGACCGGGTTTAGACCAGGTTTAGACTGGGTTTAGACCTTATCTAAAGGCAGACTCCAGAGACACGAGTCACTATAACAATATCAGAGGGTTTAGACCGGGTTTAGACCAGGTTTAGACCGGGTTTAGACCAGGTTTAGACCTGATCTAAATGTGGACTCCAGAGACACGAGTCACTGTAACAATATCAGAGGGTTTAGACCAGGTTTAGACCGGGTTTAGACCAGGTTTAGACCTGATCTAAATGTGGACTCCAGAGACGCGAGTCACTGTAACAATATCAGAGGGTTTAGACCAGGTTTAGACCGGGTTTAGACCTGATCTAAATGTGGACTCCAGAGACGCGAGTCACTGTAACAATATCAGAGGGTTTAGACCAGGTTTAGACCAGGTTTAGACCGGGTTTAGACCTGGTTTAGACTGGGTTTAGACCTTATCTAAATGTGGACTCCAGAGACACGAGTCACTGTAACAATATCAGAGGGTTTAGACCGGGTTTAGTCCGGGTTTAGACCAGGTTTAGACTGGGTTTAGACCTTATCTAAAGGCAGACTCCAGAGACACGAGTCACTATAACAATATCAGAGGGTTTAGACCGGGTTTAGACCGGGTTTAGACCAGGTTTAGACCTGATCTAAATGTGGACTCCAGAGACACGAGTCACTGTAACAATATCAGAGGGTTTAGACCGGGTTTAGACCGGGTTTAGACCTGATCTAAATGTGGACTCCAGAGACACAAGTCACTGTAACAATAGACCTGGTTTTGACATGATGTTGACCTGGTTTAGGCCTGGTTTAGATGTGATGTAGCTTAGTCGTTTAAACCTGGTTTAGTTCTGGTTTAGACCTGGGATAGACTGAGTTTAGACTGGTTTAGATCCAATTTAGACCCTGGTCTGGTCTCTGGTCTGGTCTCTGGTCTGGTCTCTGGTCTGGTCTCTGGTCTGGTCTCTGGTCTGGTCTCTGTTTTGGTCTCTGGTCTCTGGTCTGGTCTTTGGTCTAATTTGAGAGGGTCTTTTGAGACTGGTTCAGGCCCGGTCTAGTCCTCTGAGTCCTGGTCCCATTAAAGCTCTGAAACATGTGTCGACTTGAACTGCTCCCCCAGGACCCTGAGACCATCATTAGACCTGGTTTGGTTCTGGTCTGGACCTGCCCTCCCGTCCTCCTGTATCCCTGTGTCAGATGCCCTCCCGTCCTCCTGTATCCCTGTGTCAGATGCCCTCCCGTCCTCCTGTATCCCTGTGTCAGATGCCCTCCCATCCTCCTGTATCCCTGTGTCAGATGCCCTCCCGTCCTCCTGTATCCCTGTGTCAGATGCCCTCCCGTCCTCCTGTATCCCTGTGTCAGATGCCCTCCCGTCCTCCTGTATCCCTGTGTCAGATGCCCTCCCATCCTCCTGTATCCCTGTGTCAGATGCCCTCCCGTCCTCCTGTATCCCTGTGTCAGATGCCCTCCCGTCCTCCTGTATCCCTGTGTCAGATGCCCTCCCGTCCTCCTGTATCCCTGTGTCAGATGCCCTCCCGTCCTCCTGTAAGTATTAAAGTCTTTTCAACTAAACACACTCTTGTCTTTTGGTTTGACACTTTCTGAAACTGTTGTGAAAAAATAATCTGACATTTGTTCATTTATTCTGACAGAAAGACTTAGACCAGCTGAAGACCAGACCAAAGACCAGACCAAAGACCAGACTTAGACCAAACTCAAACTGGACTTAGACCAGCTAAAGACCAGACCAAAGACCAGACTTAGACCAAACTTTGACCGGACTTAGACCAGACCAAAGACTGGACCAAAGACCAGATTTAGACCAGATTTAAACAGGATTTAAACCCGACAAAAGACTGAACCAAAGACCAGACTTAGACCAGACCAAAGACCTGACCGAAGACCAGGTTTAGATCAAACTTAGACCGGACTTAGACCAGACCAAAGACTGGACCAAAGACCGGACTTAGACCAGACCAAAGACTGGACCAAAGACCAGATTTAGACAGAATTTAAACCCAACAAAAGACTGAACCAAAGCCAAAGACCAGACTTAGACCAAACTTAGAACAGACTTAGACCAGACCAAAGACCTGACCGAAGACCAGATTTAGATCAAACTTAGACCGGACTTAGATCAGACCAAAGACTGGACCAAAGACCAGATTTAGACAGGATTTAAACCAGACGAAAGACTGAACCAAAGACCATAATTAGACCAGACTTAGACCAGACCTTAACCAGACGAAAGACTGGACCAAAGACCAGATTTAGACCAAACTTAGACCGGACTTAGACCAGGCCATAGACTTGACCAAAGACCAGATTTAGACCAAACTTAGACCGGACTTAGACCAGGCCATAGACTTGACCAAAGACCTGACCAAAGACCAGACTTAGACCAAACTTTGACCGGACTTAGACCAGACCAAAGACTTGACCAAAGACCAAATTTAGACCGGACTTGGATCAGACCCAAGATTTGACCAAAGATTTAAGATCGGGCCAAAAGCCAGAACAAAAGTCTGGATCTAAGACTGGACTAAGACCTAAGAGACTTTTACCCTGTTAGGAATCGTGTCCTTCAGAGTCTCTGGGTTAAACCTCAGGAGCTGTGGGACCTTCTCCAGACCTTGAACTGGTCTGGATCAGAAAACCCCGAGAGTCGAACCAGGGATCGGGCGCCCAGTAGAGCTGTAACAATAAGGTAAATCTGAGATATCGTATCGTCAAAGGTCTCACAGTAACATCGTGGAGCATCACAATATATCGAATCCCAAGTCTCTTCGCTTAAATCACAGGTGTCAAACATGCGGCCCGGGGGCCAGATCCGGCCCTCCAAGACCTTTAATCTGGCCCTCGGCTGATTTTCTATTAAAATATGTAAAATTTTCAGATTTTTCTGGTAATTTTCTACGCCGCTTAGCCTAGCAGCATCTGCAGTGCTTCTGTGTGTGGCCGCCTCCCACCAGAGCAGCACAAATGAAGACTCGCCTCTTTCCAAACGCTCTTAAAGGACGATCGTTTTGACTGTGACCATGATGTCCTCATCAGCAAAATGTCAAAAATAAGAAAAGTGGAGCTGAGTGCAGGATTTTCCAAGAAAAATTTACTAATTCTTCTTTTTCACAGAGGTGAATGGGAAACCTGTACGCTTGGTGTGTTTGCAACAAGTGGCGGTGCTCAAGGAATATAAATATAAAGGAGGAATATAAACGCCACTATGAGACACAACATGGCGAAAAATACAATAACTTGAACAGAGAATGGAGTTTTCCAATCCGGCCCCTTTGGGATCAAAGTAGGTTGTATACGGCCCCCGGACCAAAATGAGTTTGACACCCCTGGCTTAAACGAACAGTTCTGATGCAGAAATAGCTAAAAAACAGAGGGAACTACATAGACCATGATCCTTTGCTCTGTTTCAGTGCAGACGACATGAAGAAATAACTGTTCTAAGCACTTTTACGTCTTTATTCTTTGGATTAAGTCTTGTGAAGGTGTTTTTAGAGGAAAAAGGAGCAGATTCACAGTTTAATATTGTAATAAATCTGGTACAGTGAGATGTTTATGGTGAAAATATCGTCCAGAGAGATTTGGATTTCGTTCCATCCCTAATGACAATAAATGTACCAAATGACTGGTCAAAGCCTTTTATAAAGTCTTGTTATTCTGTAGAATATCGTAATATCGTGAGTCTCCCGACCATATCGCAGTAAATATAAGTGAAGCGTGACCAGAATTAGTATAGTCACATTTTCTTTGTGTTTTGGTCGTTTTTAAGCAACTTTTCTGTATCTTACTGAGACAAATTCCAACTTATGCCTCTTTACTGTTGGCAGGGATGGTTGGAACCCTGGGGACATTTTTTGTATAAAACTGGGACAAATCACTGGTTTTGTATAAATCTGCTGGGACAGGGGCCACAGGGCTCAGAACTGGGTAAAAAAACTTGTTTCTCTCCTCCCTGTCTTTTTCTCTCTCTTTCTCTGACTCGTTTCTCTTTGTCATTCTCCAGTCCCTCTCTTTTCGCTCTCTCTTTTCTCTCCCTCTTCTCTCTATCGCTCTTTCTCTTTTTGTCCCTCTTTTCTCTTTCTCTTTTCTCTTTCTCTCTTTTATCTCTCTCGCTTTCCTCTCTTTTATCTGTCTCCCTCTCTTTTCTCTCCCTCTTTTCTCTCCCTCTTTCCTCTCTCTCTCTTTTCTCTCTTTCCTGTCTCTCTTTTCTCTCTCCTCTCTTTTCTTTCTCTTTCTCCCTCTCTCTCTTTTCTCACTCTTTCCTCTCTCTCTTTATTCTCTCTTTTCTCTTTTCTCTCTCTTTCTTCCTCTCCCTTGTCTCCCTCTTTCTCTTTTCTCTCTTTCCTTTCTCTTTGTCTTTTCTCTCTCTTTTATCTCACTCTCAATTTGATCTAAAATAAGACTAAATCAGGACTAAACCAGGACTAAACCAGGACTAAACCAGGACTAAACCAGGGCTAAACCAGGACTAAACCAGGACTAAACCAGGACTAAGCCAGGACTAAACCAGGACTATCACAATTTTTGACTCATCTGACCCCTGCCAACAGTAAAAAGAAGCATAAATTCTCATTTGTTTTTCCAAAATACAGAAATCCGTGTTAGCGAACGACCATAAAGTCTAAAACCCACGCTCTTTTCACTCTTTTTTTATTTCTACCACCTACCCCGGGACCCTCTTGCTGTGAGGCGAGCGCACGCCCGCAGTTTTGTCGCCGTCTCATTTGTCGTATTTTACCCCATGACCCCTCGTCCCGTCGTCATGGAGACACCGTGCTTTACTTAATGACCTTTAATGAACCAATCAGTGCTAACCGCTAACGCCGCTAACTCAGCTAACCGCTAACGGGCGCTAATGAAGAGCTGGCGCGGCGGGAGAGGGGCTAATGAAGCAGGGAGGGCATCTGACGGAGGGTTTTGGACTATGGGGAGACCAGGGAGACCGGGATTTAAAATAAAAAACTGGAACATTAACGTTTTTCTGTGTTTTTTTGGCAGTTGGTGATGATAAAACTGTGAAACGAGTGCGTAAATAAGGAAAACAGTTACGCAGAGACGATTTAGTCACGTTTTCTTTGTATTTTGGTCGTTTTTAAGCAGATTTTTCGTATTTTACCTAAACAAATGTCAGTTTTTGCCGCTCTTTACTGTTCGCAGGTGTTAAATTTATCAAAAATAGGGACATTTCCGGGGCATCAGACATATTTATGTGGACACAATAACAATGTATTTCTCTATTTATTTACAGGTTATTTTTTTTACTTTTATTACTGTTATTCTCTCTCTCACTCCTTTATTCTCCTCTTTTCTCTCTTTCTTGTGTCCCTCTCTCTTCCTCTCTCCTTTGTCCCTTTATTCTCTCTTTTTCCCTCCTTTTTCTCTCAATTCTCTTCTCACCTTGTTTCCTCTTTTCTCTCTTTCTTGTGTCCCTCTCTCTTTCTCTCTCCTTTCTCCATTTATTCTCTTTTTTCCCCTCCTTTTTCTCTCAATTCTCTCCCCCTGTCTCCTTTATTCTCCTCTTTTCCTGCTTCTTTCTCCTTTTTCTCTTTCTCTTTTCCCTCCCTCTTCTCTCAAATCTGTCTTTTCTTTTCGCTCTCTCCTCTTTTTCTCTCCTCCCTCTGTCTCTTTCTCTTCTCTTTTTCTCTCTCCCTCCTTTTTCTCTCTTTCCTCCCTCTTTTTTCTCTCTTTCTTCTCTCTCCTCCGCTTTTTTCTCTCCCCCTCTCTTTGTTTTTCTCTCCTTCCTCTTTACTCTCTCTCTCATTTCATTTCTCTCCCTCTCTTCTCGTTTTACTCTCTCTTCCTTTCCTCTTTTCTCTCTTCCTCTCCTTTTCTTCTCTCTTCTCTCTCCCTCTTTTCTCTCTTCTTTCTCCCCCTCTTTCTTTTTTCTTTCTCTCTCTCCTCTTTTGTCTCTCTCCTCTCTTTTCTATCTGTCCTTTCTTATTTTTACCCTCTGTTTTCTCTTTACTCTCTCTCTCTGCTCTTTCTCTCTCCTCCCTCCCTTTTTTTTCTTTCTCTCCTCTATTTTCTCTCCTTCTTCTTTACTCTGTCTAGTATTTTTTCTCCTCTCTTTTCTCTCTCTCCTCTGTTTTCTCTCTCCTCCCTCTTAACTCTCCTCTTTTTTCTTTCGTGTCCCTCCCTCTTTTCTCTCTCTTCTCTCTTTTATCTCTCTCCTCCCTCCTTCTTTCTCTTTTCTCCCCTTTCTCTCTCTTTTCCCCTTTTCTCTCAGTTCTCTCCTGCTTCTCCTTCTCTCCCTCTTTTCTCTCTCTCCTCTTTTTTCTCTCTCCTCCCTCCCTCTTTTCTCTCTCTCTCGGTTCATTGTTCTGTCACTCTGTAATGAATGTGTGTGATCCTCTGTCACACCTCCACCCCTCCTCCTCTTCCTCCTCCTCTTCCTTCTCCTCTTCCTCCTCCTCCTCTTCTCATTCACTCGCTCCTCTCTCTCTCTTTCATAATTTGTTTCTTCTCTCTCTTTCTCTTCATTCCCTCCCTCCTCTCCTCCCTCGTGTTTCTCTCTCTGTGTTTTAGATAATGGAAGGTCACTGATCTCTCCCTCCTCTCTCTCTCTCTGTCTATCCCTCTTTCTTTCTTTCTCTTGTTCATTTTCAGATGACTCTCTCTCTTTCCCTCTGCAGTTATTTTCAGTCCTCCTCTCCTCCCTCCCTCTCCCTCTCTTTCTCTCATTGTTGTTTTTCTTTTCGCTGATGGGAGGTCACAGGTGTCTCTCCTCCCTTTTTCTCTCTCTCTTTTATTTTTGCTGACGGCTCTAACTGATGTTTCTCTCCTCCTCCCTCCACTCCTCCCTCTCCTCTCTCCTTCTCTTTTTTTCCATCATTATGTTGGAGCTCTTCCTCTCTTTCTCCTCCTCTCTTCCCTTTCTCTCTCTCTCTTGTTTTTTGTTGATGGACGGTGGTGTCTCTCCTCCTCTACCTCCTCCCCTGTTCTCTCTTCCTTTTTTTGGGAGTGTGAAGGGATCATTTTCTCTCCTCTCTTCTCCTCCCTCCTTCTCTCTCTTATTCCATAATGCTGTAGGTCTGTGGTTTCTCTCTCTTCCTTTCCTCTCTCTTCTTCTCCTCTTCTTTCACTCTCTCTTTCTTTCTGGAGGTCGCTGGTCTCTCTCTCTCGCTTTCTCCTCCTTTTCCCTCCCTCCTCTTATTCTCTCTCTTTTTGGTGAGTGATGATGGTTGGATCCTCTCCTCCTCCTCTCTCTCTCTTGTTTTTAATGGAAAAAGAAGTTGTGGGGAAAAACTGTCTCCTCCTCTCCCTCCCTCTCTCTTTTCTTCTTTTCTCTTCTCTCTCTCTCTCTCTCTCTCTCTCTCTTTTCTTTTCTTCTTTTCTCTGGAGGTTTGAGGTCACAGGGGAATAATTGTCTCTTTCTCTCTCTCTCGTTGTTTTTCTCTCTCTTCTCTCTCTCCCTCTTTTCTCCCTCTCATTTCTCTGTCCCTTCTCTCTCTTTTCTCTCTCTCCCTCCCTCCCTCCCTCTCTATTTTCTTTCTCTCCCACTCTCTTTTCTCTCTCTTCTCTCTTTTCCCTCTCTCTTTCCTCTGTTCTCTGTTCTCTCTCCCTCCCTCCCTCTCTCTTATTCCTCTCCCTCTTGCTCTCTTTCTTCTCTCTCTTCCCTCCCCCTCGCTCTTTTCTCTCTCTCTCCTCTCTCTTTCTATTTTCTCCATCTCTTCTCTCTCTCTTTCCCTCCTCTTTTCTTTCTCTCCTCTCTCTGTTCTCTCTCTTTTCCGTCCCTCTCATTTTCCTTCTCTCTCCATCTCTTTTCTTTCCCTCTTGTTGTTTCTCTCTTCATTCTGTCTTTCTTTCTCCTCTCTCTTCTCTCTCTCTCCCCCTTCTCGCTCTTTCATTCTTTTACCTCTATCTCTCTCCTCTCTTTTTCCTCTTTTCTTATTTCCTTCTTTTCTCTTCCCTCACTTGGTCTGGGGTCTCTCTCCCTCCCTCTCTCTACCCTCTCTCTTCTCTTCTCTTCTCTCTCTTGGTCTGGGGTCTATCTTCCCTCTCTCTTTTCTTCTTTTCTCTTCTCTCTCTCTCTCTGTCTCGGCCTAGGGTCTCCCTCCCTCTCTCCCTCCCTCTCCCTCTCTCTCCTCCCTCTCTCTTTTATTCTCTTCTTCTCTCTCTCTCGGTCTGGGATCTCTCTCCCTCCCTCTCTCTCTTCCCTCTCTCTTTTCTTCTCTTCTTTTCTCCCTCTCTCAGTCTGGGGGCTCTCTCCCTCCCTCTCTCGTCCCTCTCTCTTTTCTTCTGTTCTTTTCTCCCTCTCTCTGTCTGGGGTCTCCCTCCCTCTCTCTCTTCACTCTTTCTTTTCTTCTCTTCTTTTCTCCCTCTCTCTGTCTGGGGTCTCTCTCCCTCCCTCTCTCCTCCCTCTCTCTTCCCTTCTCTTCTCTTCTTTTCTCCCTCTCTCGGTCTGGGGTCTCCCTCTCTCTCTCCTCCCTCTCTCTTCCCTCTCTCTTCTCTTCTCTTCTTTTCTCCCTCTCTCGGTCTGGGGTCTCCCTCCCTCCCTCTCTCCTCTCTCCTCTCTCTCTCTCTTCCTCCCTCTCTCTTTTCTTCTCTTCTTTTCTCCCTCTCTCGGTCTGGGGTCTCCCTCCCTCCCTCTCTCCTCTCTCTCTCTCTTCCTCCCTCTCTCTTTTCTTCTCTTCTTTTCTCTCTCTCTCGGTCTGGGGTCGCGCGGGGGAATAATTGCCTCGCGCTGTCGCTGTTGTCACGAGTTTGTTTTTCCAAAAAGGAACAAACCGCCGCGGTGTTTATTTATTTTATTTACAACAAAAACAATCAACAAACAACAACAGAACAAGTCAACAACAAACACCGACTCACGTCACGTCCAGTCCGCGCGACCTCACGCACGCCCGGGCTCAGAATAAAAGAGAATAAAACAGAATAAAAGAGAATAAAACGTATAAAAGTGAAAGAAAAAGAGTTACGTGACGCGCAGAGTGACGGAGCCGGACAGGATGCGTCCAGATGGCGGAGGAGCGGAAAGGACGCGGCAAGAGGAGCGAAGA
Source organism: Odontamblyopus rebecca (assembly GCA_030686955.1). Classification (NCBI taxonomy): domain Eukaryota; kingdom Metazoa; phylum Chordata; class Actinopteri; order Gobiiformes; family Gobiidae; genus Odontamblyopus; species Odontamblyopus rebecca. Next base: position 7,848,188 of record CM060670.1, on the reverse strand, counting down.
GGAGGCGGCAAGAGGAGCGCAGGAGCCGAAGAGCGAGCAGGAGAACCGGCAGGAGCGGAAAGGACGCGCGGCAGGAGCGGAGAGGAGGCGGTAGGAGCGAAGGAGGAGCAGAGAGGACGCGGCAGGAGCGGAGAGGACGCGGCAGGAGCGGAGAGGAGGCGGCAGGAGCGAAGGAGAAGCGGCAAGAGGAGCGCAGGAGCAAAGAGAAGTGTAGGAGCGGAGAGGACGCGGCAGGAGCGGAGAGGAGGCGGCAGGAGCGAAGGAGAAGCGGCAGGAGCGAAAAGGAGGCGGCAAGGAAGAGCGCAGGAGCAAAAGAGAAGTGTAGGAGCGGAGAGGAGGCGGCAGGAGCGAAAAGGAGGCGGCAAGGAAGAGCGCAGGAGCCGAAGGACGAGCGGCAGGAGCGAGGAGGAGGCGGCAAGAGGAGCAGAGAAGCGGCAGGAGCGCGGAAGAGGCGGCAGAAGCGAATGAGAAGCGGCAGGAGCGGAAAGGAGAAGCGGCAAGAGGAGCGCAGGAGCCGAAGAGAAGCGGAGGAGCGGAGAGGACGCGGCAGGAGCGAAGAGGAGGCGGCAAGAGGAGCGCAAGAGCCGAAGGACGCGCGGCAGGAGTGGAGAGGAGGCGGCAAGAGGAGCAGAAAAGCGGCAGGAGCGAAGGAGAAGCGGCAGGAGGAGCGCAGGAGCAAAAGAGAAGCGACAGAAGCGAAGGAAAAGCGGCAAGAGGAGCAGAAAAGCGGAGGACAAGTGACGGTTCCGGGCGCACGGACGGATACGCGCAGCTTTAACGAGATTTTGCGTAACGACTGAGCGTCTCTGCGAAACTCACACATGTCTAAACAACAGAGACTGAAGTGATCTGAAATATTTAAAATAATGAGAATAAAACACGGCTAAATGCTCTGAAATGACGTTATGAGTCACAAATAAATGGCACCAAAAATACACACAGGACATTTTATTTTTGTTCTATGCCTTATAATAATAATAATAATAATAATAATAATAATAATAATAATAATAATAATAATAATAATACACAAATATTACGGCCCATTATGATTTTATTTATTTTTACGTAGAAGCGTAGTGCAAATCCACAACTACACATAAACTATTGAGGTACTTATAGCAATAACAACAGCACATAAAGGCAGAGGCAGAAACGCCAGTGTAAAAGGTTTAGATGAGTTTATTTATTTATTTTTTGCAACGAAACCGAAACCAAAACTCAGTCTGTTTAAAATAATGTGTGGATTAATAATAAGATTTTTTTCCTACTTCAATTTAACAACATTAATTTGTTGTTTAGGATAAAAATTACCCAGTGCACAGTAATATCTGGGCTTATAAATATAATATGTTTGGTACATTATAGCAAAATAGAGCCTTTTTGTTATTGGAATACAATGCATAATAGTAATAATAATAATAATAATAATAATAATAATAATAAACATACATGCATACATATACATACATTTTTTCCAACATAAATACATATACTCATATAAAAATGTAAAAAAAATTATATATACATACATTAAAAATAAATAAAATACTAATAATAATAATAATAATAATAATAACAATAATAATGTATCTATGCATTTTTTGGGAGACTATATATTTTTATTCAATGTTCCGTGTATTTTTGTATCGCTCTGAAGTCATAACAGAGGTCACTTTTACAAAACTGCAGATTTAAAGACATTAAAACGTAAAGTCATGAGTGAACCCGGTGTTTTTGATTCTGTGCGGGAGAAACCTGAGCCTCCGTGGGGTTTTTGTAGGTTTATGTTTGGTTTTGTGGGTTTTTGTGGGTTTATTGGCACAGGGAGGCGTGGTTACTGTAGCGGGGGTTATTTCACATGTAAATCGTCAAATACAACGCTAAAATCTTCACGTTTGGTCTCTTATTTTCCCTCTGTAGCCTCGGGAACGCGTCTCTCGTCCGCGCGTCCCTCTTCCTCCCGTCTCCGGTGCAGCTCACACTGAAATGTCGTGACAGTTTGAGCGAACACAAGGCGAGAGCGGCTGTTTCTCATTTTAAAAGTTAAATTATTAAATTATTAAAAGATTATAATGTGGGTGAGTGTTTTTTTTTTTGCCTTTTTTTTCCACTGCAGCGGCGCCTCGGATCGATGCCCTGTGCTCTGACGACACCTGCAGGACAACAGGGGAACTGCAGCGCGATTTTCTCCATAAAGTTCCCATATGTCACTTTATTTTTATTTTATTTGCGTTATATTAGGGGCTGTGCATTGCCTTGAGTCTGACGATATGATTCACATAATGATACGCACGTCACGATTCGATATGTGACAATATATTCCGATATATTCCGATACTCCAAAGATGTTCATTGTGTCTTCTTATGCACTTTCTTTAGGTTCTTTTTTAAGATGTCATGACATGTCAACAAGGTAAACAGACGACTAAATTGTGTTAAAAAAAGAACCTAAGAAGTTAAAATATTCCGATACTAAAACAATGGATGATATATCGCAAAATATCAATAATTATTTCTAATAAAATTGTCAATTACACCTTCACGAGAAGAAGAAATTTTATGAAATATAGGCCTAATTTATTACCTTTTTTTAAATTATGAGAACAGTGAATGCAATGAATGAATTTTACTGAAAAATATCATTTAACAAGTCGATTCGGACGCATTTTGAATCGATTTGAGGATTGTGAAGTATCGCGATAAATCACTGAATCGATGTTTTCTTACACCTCTAGTTATAATGTAATGATAATAATAACACATTTATTTATTAGGCGCCTTTCTGGACTCTCAGTGTTGCCTTACAACAAAACAAATAAAGTAAGATTAAAACATACAGTTAAAGTCGGACAGTATTTAATTGATTTATTGTATTTAGAGTTGTATTTTATTAGTATTTAGTATTTAGTGATGTATTAGACAGTATTTGAATGATTGATTGGTTTTAATTGACTTACAATGTGTGTTCTCATCGCAAGCACACCCGGATCACACGTTTAACGCACAAACTCTGCATAATTATTAGGCTGAGTTCTTCTTACAAACCGAAAACACTTTGTTCCACCTTGTGACGTCATACAGGAAGTGCTTTGTGTTGCATTTTTGTATGAAAATAAAGTTTGATTGATTGATACAGGAAGTGCTTTACCGCGTTTTTCAGATCTTTCTTATTTCTTGTTTATGTTTTTGTAAAGTTACAGCACATATTAATGAACATTTAAGCTGTAAATATGTAAAGATTATAGTCAGCGTGGCTCATTATCTTCAGTCCCTCGGCAGGTTTATGTCAGATAACGTAAAAAGTACAACGACAATCACACAAAAGTATAACACCAGCACATTCACTGCACATACAGTTCATTTCAGACGGTTCATTTGAAGTTTGAAGTCAAGAGTTTAAAGAGTTAAACCAACAACCCTTCAATAAATAAATAAATAGAATAAAATAAATTCAAATTCACTTTATTTTTACACATTTTTATCACATATCTTTACAAACAAAGTAGTTTCCAAAGTAAGAGCTCGTAAAATGAAGACAACAAAATGGTGAACTGCTAAAATTTGATCACACCCGTCCTAAACTTTTAAACTCGAAACACCTTCACTCGAATCATTTAGATTATTTCGGCGATTGGACAAAAGATAAATAGGAGCTGATCACTCAAAAAACTACCACTTCATGACATCACGAGGTGGAACAGAACGTTTTGAGGTTTGGAGATGCGGACAGATGAATGAAAAAGTGTCACTCAAACATGAGAATGAAACAAAACACAACTCACACAATGCGATACATACCTCGATACATAGGCCACGATACGATACATACCTCAATACATAGGCCACGATATGTTACATATCTCGATACTTAGGCCACAATACGATACATACCTCGATACATAGGCCACGATACGATACATACCTCGATACATAGGCCACGATATGATACACACCTCGATACATAGGCCACGATACGATACATACCTCGATACATAGGCCATGATACGATACATACCTCGATACACAGGCCACGATACGATACACACCTCGATACATAGGCCACGATACATACCTTGATACATAGGCCACGATACGATACACACCTCGATACATAGGCCGCGATACGATACATACCTCGATACACAGGCTACAATACGATACATACCTCAATACATAGGCCACGATATGTTACATATCTCGATACTTAGGCCACAATACGATACATACCTCGATACATAGGCCACGATACGATACATACCTCGACACATAGGCCACGATATGATACATACCTCGACACATAGGCCACGATATGATACATACCTTGATACACAGGCCACGATACGATACATACCTCGATACATAGGCCACAATACGATACATACCTCGATACATAAGCCATGATACGGTACATAACTTGATACATAGGCCATGATACTACACATACCACATAGGCCATGATACGATACATATCTCGATACATAGGCCACGATATGTTACATATCTCGATACTTAGGCCACAATACGATACATACCTCGATACATAGGCCACGATACGATACATACCTCGATACATTTCACTTTCGGTTTGATACAATATATTTCAAATCGATTCGATACGATTCGATAAAAAAGGCTAAATTGTGGCTGTGACACTAAAAGTCTTTGTTAAACCGAAGTTAATTTGAAACACGCCCATTTTATTCATCAAAATGAATATGTCAAATGTGTCGCATAAACAAGCAACAAAACTGTAGCACTGTAACAAAATAATTTGCCTCCATGTTGCCACACCTTTTACTTGTACTTGTCTGTTGGAACTTCTAAACGCTCTTGATGTACTTTTAATATTGCTTATTTATTATTGTTTTTATCGCTCCTGGTCACTGGACGCCGAGGAATTTTGTTCATGAGTTTCTTTCGGTTGAATGACAAATAAAGAACCTTGAACCTTGAAACTTGTATTTAGTAAAATACACCACAAAACCCTATTGCCGATTATTTTAAAAAAATTATTAAACTTTTATTTAAAGTATTTCTAGACTTTGCTTATGCCGATAACAGTTCCTGATAGAGTCTCATAATGTTTGTAAAATGGCAGAACAGAAAAAATGCAAACCTTTTTGATACAGCTGAAATAAGCACATTTATTGCGTTACTGTTTGCAAAATATCACGAGTCACGTGACCCAGTGACGTCAGAGGCTGAACTCCGAACACGGAAGTTTTGTTGGCAGATGCTGTTGTGTTGGTCTCATTGCGCCTCGGCATCATTCTTTTTTTTGGTGGTAAAACATGTGTTACGTATGGATGTTCAAACACTTACAGAGACGGGGCATCGCTTCATAAATCCCTGCACCCAGACAAGGATGAGGAAAGGTACAAAGAACAGATCAGGACTCGTCAGGGTAAAGACCCACTGACATCCAGATCTCATGTACAAAAGTGACCAGGCCAAGTGTTCAGCAGCACATGTCAAGAGCAGAAAACAACAATCGATTAAAATAAAAAAACATGAATTATGAAGTGATGTATCGATACAGCCGCCGACGATATCAATACTGTACACTGTAAAAAATAAATAAAATAAAAAAATTTGAGGTAAAAATGCCCCATTTTAAGTGAAATTTTCTGCCAGTGCAGTAAGAAATTTCCACTTACCAAGTTTTCTTAAAACAAGACAAAATACGAATCTTGTTCTAAGCAGAAAACACGAGTTTCAAGTATTTATGGCAAGATTTTTCACCTTATTGGTTTGTGAAGGAAGTTAAAGAGGCTTAACCTGGACTGATTTAATATAAAAAGTGCTTAGAATAAGTTGTAATATCTAGATAAGATAAATCAGGATGGAATATCTAAAAAAAATCTCATCTTATTAAGCAAAAAAATCTTAAATTGATCTTTTAAGATGAATCTGCTTAAGTCAAGTCAGTTTAACTATGCTAGAAAATCCTTTTTTGCAGTGTATCTTCACATTATAAAACACATTATATCGATATTTTAATATTTTTGTACATCCCTACACACAAGAGTCATCATCTAGGACCTTTAAGCCCCTCTTACTTGAGTCGTACTTGTTTCGAAATATTTTTTCCTCTTACTCGAGTGATTTCTTGTTCTTCTATTTGATTTGATTTTCCCGTAGCAGCTGCTTGTCCAGAGATTCTCCTTTTGTCCCTTTGTTTTTCCCTGTTGCAGACGTAATGAAGCCACGAGGCGTCGCGGTGTCGACGGGTGACAGCGATAGGGTGAAACCTGCACCTGTCTGCACCTGTCAGAACGTAGGCAGGTGCAGAGGAGCAGAAACATGAAACACCTGAGTCTCCCGAGGCTTCGGTCCTCAGAGCGACGCCACGGTTCTGTTTTACACCGACAAATACTCCGCGCTATTTAAAGGTCTCTGAGCTTTAAGTCGTGTTTTCATGTTGTTTCCTCCTCACAAACAGACCCGGAGTTGTGTTTTGTTTTGCTGTGTTCCACCTTGTGATGTCATGAAGTGGTAGTTTTCAGGTTCACAGTTGATTTTTACCTTTAGTTGAGCAGAAATAGGAAATTCCATGACTGAAATCATCCAAAATGACTCTAGTGAAGGTGCATTTACGGCAAAAAAACAAAAAAAACATCTAGTTAAATTAAAATAACTTAAATTAAGAACATTTTACTTTATTTGAGCAGATTCAACTTGACGAGTAAAATTATCTGACAGTGGAACAGCTTTTTCTTTTTCCACTTTTTTTTTGTTTTTTGTCTATGTTTTTATTTAGTTTTTTTTTGTACATTATGAAACCATAATTACAAGCTGTAAACCAGTTGTATAAACAAGAAGAAAACAAATAAAAAACAAGAACAGGTCAATCTCAGAGTTAGGAAATCAAGTTATACCCATCCATATGTATAATAATAATACTACTACTACTACTACTACTACTACTACTACTACTACTACTAATAATAATAATAATAATAATAATAATAATAATAATAATAATAATAATAAACACATCGTTCAACAATTTAATCTTTCCTTTCCTAATGCACTTAAACTTTTCCAAGGGAAAAACTATGAGCGTCTGTTTTAAAGTGTGTTTTTTTAAATTCATGCAACATTAGATTTTATTTCTTAAGTTAAGTTCACTAGTAAGGACCACGCCAACAACACATGTGCGAAGCGAAAAGCGTTTATTGTACTGAGACAAAGCGGGTCGGCTGGGTTGAGACTCGGGGTGGGGGTTCAGTCTCAATCTTCACATGGCCCAGCAGGACGGGACCCCCCTCGTAGGCGTCTTATGTCTGGAAGCGAACAGATCGGGGTTGGGCGGGTGGGGTCGAGTTATTCGGGACAAACTGCGTGGCCAGGAAAGGCTGCTACGAATAGGCTTCTGGGAAACTGAGGCGTGGTCGACGTGAGCTGTGATTCGCTGGAGAGGAGGCGAGGACGGCTGAGGCGTGGTCCTGCTCCTGAACCTGAGTTAATCAGATTAACTACATTTAAGTTAAGTTTCAGTGTAACAGATGTATTTTCATATTTTAAGTCCAAACGTCTTGTTCCATAGATAATTTTACTTGTGAAGTGAAAGTTAAATAGAGAAATAGGAGTGAAATAGTAGTAATAAAAGTAGTAGCAACAAAAGTAGTAGTAGTAAATAGTAGTAAATATAATAAATCAAATACTGTCCCATTTTAACTGTATGTTTTAATCATATTTAATGCCTTTATGTTGTTGTAAGGCGACCTTGAGTGTCCAGAAAGGCGCCTAATACATAAAACGTATTATTATTATTAAATAGTAGTGGGAAATCATGAAATAGAGAGAAACGTAATTTGGATTCCTTTATATGTCTTGTACATGTGAAGAAATTCTCTCAAACTTTGAACTTTGAAATGGACTCAAATCATGATAAAACTTTCTTGATTTAAGTCGTCTTAACTTGGCTGGATTTTGTTTTTGTGAAGTTTAAAACCAGAACTCAGAAGAACTCAGCCTAAACATGTCGGGTTTGTGAGAGGAAACATTAAAACAGGTCAGAAAATAAGTGCAGTTTCTTGGAGTTTTAAAACATCTTTTATTTCCCTCGTTATAAAAGAATGAGACTCGTTGGCTTCTTCAGACGCTCAGACCTGGAGCCCATTAAAATGCTCGGTGAGGGCGGCTGTGTACAAACGTGTGGGCCCCTGATTACCTGCCCGAGGTGGGAATTGAACCCTCCACCCCCCACAGAGAGGGCGCGGGGCCGATGTCATTAAACCTGCCGACAGGAGCCATTACGGGCGCGCACGTGAGGGCAGGAGCGCGCACGTGAGGGCACGGGGGAGGAGAGAGAGGGAGGGAGAGGGAGAGAAGAGGAAACAGAGAGGAGGAGAGATGACAGGGAGGGGAGGAGGAGAGACAAGAGAGAG
>CM060670.1:7804792-7834792 GCA_030686955.1 Odontamblyopus rebecca | reverse complement strand
GTCGTAGGGAGCAGTGGTGTGTCGTAGGGAGCAGTGACTCGTCGTAGGGAGCAGTGGTGTGTCGTAGGGAGCAGTGACTCGTCGTAGGGAGCAGTGGTGTGTCGTAGGGAGCAGTGACTCGTCGTAGGGAGCAGTGGTGTGTCGTAGGGAGCAGTGCTGTGTCGTAGGGAGCAGTGGTGTGTCGTAGGGAGCAGTGGTGTGTCGTAGGGAGCAGTGGCGTGTCGTAGGGAGCAGTGGCGTGTCGTAGGGAGCAGTGGCGTGTCGTAGGGAGCAGTGGCGTGTCGTAGGGAGCAGTGGTGTGTCGTAGGGAGCAGTGGCGTGTCGTAGGGAGCAGTGACTCGTCGTAGGGAGCAGTGGTGTGTCGTAGGGAGCAGTGGCGTGTCGTAGGGAGCAGTGGTGTGTCGTAGGGAGCAGTGACTCGTCGTAGGGAGCAGTGGCGTGTCGTAGGGAGCAGTGGTGTGTCGTAGGGAGCAGTGCTGTGTCGTAGGGAGCAGTGGTGTGTCGTAGGGAGCAGTGGTGTGTCGTAGGGAGCAGTGGTGTGTCGTAGGGAGCAGTAGCATGTCGTAGGGAGCAGTGGTGTGTCGTAGGGAGCAGTGGCGTGTCGTAGGGAGCAGTGGCGTGTCGTAGGGAGCAGTGGCTCGTCGTAGGGAGCAGTGGTGTGTCGTAGGGAGCAGTGACTCGTCGTAGGGAGCAGTGGTGTGTCGTAGGGAGCAGTGGTGTGTCGTAGGGAGCAGTGGTGTGTCGTAGGGAGCAGTGACTCTGCGTAGGGAGCAGTGGTGTGTCGTAGGGAGCAGTGGTGTGTCGTAGGGAGCAGTGGTGTGTCGTAGGGAGCAGTGGCGTGTCGTAGGGAGCAGTGGCGTGTCGTAGGGAGCAGTGGCTCCGCGTAGGGAGCAGTGGTGTGTCGTAGGGAGCAGTGGCTCCGCGTAGGGAGCAGTGGTGTGTCGTAGGGAGCAGTGGTGTGTCGTAGGGAGCAGTGGTGTGTGAGCTGTATCGTGGTGATCACCGTGTGAGTCTGGAAGTCCCTGTCCTTTGAGTGTGAGCAAAACTGAGACTGAGATTCCACCAAAACAAAATGTTTGGTGTGAAAAATACTCTTCTCGCATCCTCCCTCCTCGTCTCCTAGGTCCTCATCTCTTCTCTCCTAGTCTCCTCCCTCCTCGTCTCCTTTCCTCATCTCCTCAGACCTGATCCTTCTCTCACTCTGCATCCTTGCTCCTCGTCTCATCCCTCCTTGTCTCCTCTCTTCTCGTGTTCTTGTTTCCTCACTCCCTATCTCCTCACTTCTCGTCTCCTTTCCTCGCCTCCTCTCTCCTTGTTTGTGAGCGTGTGCTTTAGTTGCTCAGATGGTAAAATGTTGTGAAGGAGCAGAGTCTGTGTTGTGTCTCGTTCTCTGGTATTTTCAGAAATCTCCAAAAGTCAAATCCACAAATGTTTTTTCCCTGATCATTTCTATCAGTGACAAAGTTCATTTTCCCGCTGCGTTTATCCAGCTACAACATCTGGGAGGGCATCTGACACACATCCATGTCTCCTTTCTCTTCTCCTTGTCTTCTCTTTCCTCCTCTCCTCTTGTTTCCTTATCTCCTTGTCTCCTCATCTCGTCTGTCCCCCTCTTTTCCTCTCCTCTCTCCTTGTCTCTTGGTCTACTCCTCTCCTCACTTCCTTGTTTCCTCTCTCCTCGTCTCTTCCCTCCTGTACCCTCGTCTCCTCTCCTTTCTCCTCTCTCCTCACTTCCTTGTCTCCTTTTTCCTCTCTCCTTGTCTCCTCTTTTCATGTTTCCTTGCCTCTTCTTTTTTGTTTCCTTGTCTCCTCTCTCCATGGTTCTTTCTCTTCTCTCTCCTTTTCTCCTCTCCTCACTCCTTGTTTTCTTCTCTCCTTTCTCCTTGTCTCCTCTTCTCTCCCATCATCTCGTCTTCTCTCTTCTTGTCTCCTCTCTTCTTGTTTCCCTGTCTCCTCTCCTCTCTCCCTGCTTCCTTCTCTCCACTCTTCTTGTCCCCTCCTCTCCCTTCATCTTCTCTCCTCTCTCCTGGTTTCCTTGTCTCCTCTGTCTTAGTCTCCTGTCCTCTCTTCAGGTTTCTTTGTCTCCTCTCCCCTCGTCTCCTCCTCCCTCCTTGTCTTCTCTCTCCTTGTCTCCTCCCCTCCTCTCCTCTCCTCATCTCCTCCTCGTCTGTGTCTTTTCTTCTCGGTGTTTCTGCTTCTGTTCTCACAGCGGGAGCAGCACAAATGTTGGTTTTGGAATCTCTTTATTATTTTATTTTTTTGTCCCTAACGAGACAAAACCGTCACCGAGATAAAGACTCAGCAGGAACCAAGTCCAAACCAGGACTAAAACAGGACTAAAGCAGGATTAAAGCAGGTCTAAACCAGGACTAAACCAGGACTAAACCAGGACTAAACCACTTAATTTTATCACAACATTACTGAATCTGCTGAGTCCTGGTTCAGTCCCACTAGTCCTGGTTTAGCACTGGTTTAGTCCTTGTTTAGTCCTGTTCCAGTCCTTGTTTAGTCCTGGTTTAGTCCCTGTTTAATCCTCAGACCTGGTCCTTGTTTAGTCCTGGTTTAGTCCTGTTCAATCCTGGTTTAGTCCTCAGACCTGGTCCTGGTTTAGACCTGGTCTAGTCCTGGTTTAGTCCTGGTTTAGTCCTCAGACCTGGTCCTTGTTTAGTCCTGGTTTAGTCCTGGTTTAGTCCTGGTTTAATCCTGGTTTAGTCCTTGTTTAGTCCTGATCTAGTTCTCGTTTAGTCCTGTTTTAGGCCTGGTTTAGTTCTGGTTTAGTCCTGGTTTAGTCCTGGTTTAGTCCTTGTCTAGCCCTTGCTTAGTCCTTGTTTAGTTCTGGTCTAGTCCTGGTTTAGTCCTGGTTTAATCCTCAGACCTGGTCCTTGCTTAGTCCTGGTTTAGTCCTGTTCAATCCTGGTTTAGTCCTCAGACCTGGTCCTGGTTTAGACCTGGTTTAGTCCTGGTTTAGTCCTGGTTTAGTCCTGGTTTAGTCCTCAGACCTGGTCCTTGTTTAGTCCTGGTTTAATCCTGGTTTAGTCCTCAGTCCTGGTCCTTGTTTAGTCCTGGTTTAGTCCTGGTTTGGTCCTCAGTCCTGGTCCTTGTTTAGTCCTGGTTTAGTCCTGGTTTAGCCCTGGTTTAGTCCTCAGACCTGGTCCTTGTTTAGTCCTGGTTTATTCCTGGTTTAGTCCTGGTTTAGTCCTGGTTTAGCCCTGGTTTAGTCCTCAGACCTGGTCCTTGTTTAGTCCTGGTTTATTCCTGGTTTAGTCCTCAGACCTGGTCCTTGTTTAGTCCTGGTTTAGTCCTGGTTTAGTCCTCAGACCTGGTCCTTGTTTAGTCCTGGTTTAGTCCTGGTTTAGTCCTGGTTTAGTCCTCAGACCTGGTCCTTGTTTAGTGCTGGTTTAGTCTTGGTTTTGTCCTGGTTTAGTCCTGGTTTAGTCCTGGTTTAGTCCTAAGACCTGGTCGTGGACCCGTTGGGCTCCTGAGGGCCCGCCCCCCTCTGGGTTTGATTGACAGCTGTGAGCGAGGAGCCAATTAGAGCGCGGCGTGAGAAACACCAAAAAACAAAACTACACAAAGCAAAGGGTTTATTTCCACAAAGAGTCCAGAGAGACCGGCTATTATCACTGCGAGAACGTGGACCAGACCGGGACTGGACCAGGACTGGACCAGGACAAAACAAGGACTGGACCTAAACTAAACCATGTCTAAACCAGGACTGAACCAGGACTAAACCAGGATTAAAATAGGTCTCATCCAGGACTAAGCCAGGACTGAACCAGGACTAAACCAGGACTTAACAGGTCTTATCCAGGACTGAAACAGGACTAAAGCAGGACTAAACCACCACTAAACCAGGACTGAACCAAGACTATAACAGCACTAGACCAGGACTAAACCAGGACTAAACCAGTACTCAACCAGAATTGGACTAGGACTCAACCAACACTTAACCTGTACTAAACAAGGACTAGACCAGATCAAGTTCAAGTTCAGGGCTAAATAAGGGCAAAACTAGGTCTAAAACCTGGACAGAATCAGGACTAGGTTAGGACTAAAATTACAGGTCTAAATTAAGATCCGGTCTGATTTGGGAGGGTCTAAACTAGGACTAAGCCAGGTCTACAGGAAGACTTGCACCTGTCAGTCAAACGGGTCTGAATGTGGGTCTTGGTCTTTATGGGCTCCCGGCTCCTGAAGTGTGATAATTACACAGACTCAGAAGGCCGTGTGCAACAGACCGCGTTTCCCACAATCCTCTGGTGCTGTGAGGGGAGGGGGGCTGTGGTGTGTTTGGAAATACTCAACAATATTAGAAAAACTACACCAAAGGCGCATCAGGTTCAGACCGGGTTCAGACCGGGTTCAGACCGGGTTCAGACCGGGTTCAGACCGGGTTCAGATCAGGTTCAGACCGGGTTCAGACCGGGTTCAGACCGGGTTCAGACCGGGTTCAGACCGGGTTCAGTCCAGGTTCATACCAGGTTCAGACCAGGTTCAGACCGGATTTAGACCAGGTTCAGTCCAGTTTTACTCTTTGTTTAGTACTGGTTTAGTCCTAGTTTAGTCCAGATTAAGATCTGTTTTAGTCCTGGTTTAGTCCTGGTTTAATCTTGGTTTACTCTCAGTTTAGTCCTGGTTTAGTCCTTGTTCAGTCCTGGTTCAGTCCTGGTTCAGCCCCGGTTCAGACCTGGTTCAGCCCTGGTTCAGCCCCAGTTCAGCCCCGGTTCAGACCTGGTTCAGCCCCGGTTCAGCCCTAGTTCAGACCTGGTCCAGACCTGGTTCAGTCCCGCTTTAGACCCTTTCTAAACCTCTCTAACCTCTTGTGTCTCATTTTTCCGTTCTTTTTTGCAGTTCCTTTTGTCGCCACTTCCTGCCTCTCGTCCAATCACGTCGCTCTGATTTGCATCTCTGAGAAACTGCAGCAAAAATACGATTCTGGCTGAGAAACGCGGGTACGACGGAACAAAGGTCCAGCTGTGCGCCTCTCACGCACGCTGCCATATTTACACGGTGCTAAATTAGCGCTAATTGCTTATTGGTATTTTAATGAAGTTTTTGTGGTTTTGTTGGAGTATTTTGAGCCTCCGCAGCAGGGGGGCGCTCTAAGGCCATACACACAGCAGGTGGCAGCGCTGAGTACAGCAGCAACCAGCAACAAACACAGAGAAGAAGAGGGGCAAAGGACAGGGACCGAACCGGGACTAAAACAGGACTAAAACAGGACTAAAACACGACTAAAACAGAACTGATACAAGGTCTAAACCAGGACTAAAACAAGGTCTAAACCATGACCGAACCAGGACTAAAACAGGACTAAAGTAAGGTCTAAATCAGGACTGAACCAGGACTAAAACAGGACTAATACACGACTAAAACACGACTAAAACAGAACTGATACAAGGTCTAAACCAGGACTAAAACGAGGTCTAAACCAGGACCGAACCAGGACTAAAACCGGACTGATACAAGATCTAAACCAGGACTAAAACAAGGTCTAAACCAGGATCGAACCAGGACTAAAACAGGACTAAAGTAAGGTCTAAATCAGGACTGAACCAGGACTAAAACTGGACTGATACAAGGTCTAAACCAGAACTAAAACAAGCTCTAAAGCAGAACTAAAACAAGGTCTGAACCAGGACTGAACCAAGACTAAAAGAGGACTGATACAAGATCTCAATCAGGACTGAACCAGGTCCAAAACAAGGTCTCAATCAGGACTGAACCAGGACTAAAACGGGACTAAAAGAGAACTGATACAAGGTCTAAATCAGGACTGAACCAAGACTAAAACAGGACTAAATCAAGTTCTAAATCAGGACTAAAACAGGACTAAAACAAGGTCTAAACCAAGACTGAACCAGGACTAAGTCGGGACCAAAACAAGCTCTAAACTAGGACTGAACCAGGACTAAAACTGGACTAAAACAAGATCTAAATCAAGACTGACCCAGAACTAAAAAAAAACACTAAAACAAGGCCTAAACCAGGACTGAACCAAGACTAAAAACAGGACTAAAACAAGGTCTAAATCAGGACTGAACCCGGACTAAAACAAGGCTTAAACAGAACTAAACACGGATTAAACCAGGACTAAAATCGACATTACGAAGGACTGGAGTTTAAATCTGCAGATGAGGGGGGTTTTTTTTGTGCATTTGTGGAATAAAAGATGTTTGTGATTTTTTCTGTAAATGTAAAACTCTGAGCTGCATCATCCTGAAACATGGACCTAAAGCTCAATCCTGCAGTGAGGTCCTCCTCACCAGGGTCCTCACATCTGCCAGTGAATATTAGAGGAATTTTATAACCAAACGAACAACCTTTTCCATGGAAACACGCAGGAGGCTCTTTTCCACTGCAAATGTGAAAATAGAAAATTTCCTATAGCGCTGTTTCATTTTCAAGGGGCTTAACGCACTTTACATCAAGGAACCACTCACCCATTCACTCACCCATTCACTCACCCATTCATTCACTCAGACACCAGTGTACGCAGACACTGGTGCGAGGGGGTTAAGTGTTTTGCCCAAGGACACAACGGCAGCATTCATCTGTGGGAGCTGGACTCAGACTGACTGTGACCACTTTACCAGATGTTTATGTCGAGAGTTTGTTTAGAGCGAGATTCAAACCAACCACCGAACTTCAGACGAACGAAAAGGTTTTATTTCTGTCTTTTTTTCATGGTTTGGGGTTTTTCTGCGACTTATAATTAGGTGCAACTTTCACATGTTGGATATTTTCACACTGACAGCCAGAGGGCGCTCTAGGCTTGTGTGCCAGTGCTACTCCTGTCATGTCATAGACCCTTTTAGTGTGAGTAAACAGTGGTGACGTAGGCTCGGTTGCGCACACATTTTGGCCATTAAAGTACAGCAGAACTGAGCAGCTTGTCGAGCTCTGTGAAAGGATTATCGTCAAAAGATCGAGAATATTTCCTCAGCAAGCTGAACTTTGACAAACGTGTCCGACTGCCAGATCCTTGTGCGACCAGAGAGTAAAACTTTAAAACTTTAGTCCACCGGTTGAATATTGATTCTGACAAACACACACAGAACAACCAGTTTTTTCTGTCCATGTTCAGTCAGATTGAATCAAAATGAAAGGGGAACAATGTCCTTTGCCAAAATGCGCACACAGCTTTTTTTGTCACTTCTGCCCTAAAAGGGTCTATTCCTCCTGCACCTGAGTCACTTCTCACTCTAGTGCACATGTCCCCTGCAGAAAGAGCCGCTGTCCTGCCACAAGTGAAATCTGCAGCTGAAAACGGTTTGGAGTGAGCGAGAAACTTGTGTTTGACTGGAGAAAAGTGGAGGATTCTCTGAGTGGCTGTCACTCATGCCTCACAGCAAGAAGGTTCTGGGTTCGATCCCCAGGTTGCCCGGGGCCTTTCTGTGTTCACGGTTTGCATGTTCTCCCATCAACGTATCAGCGTATTGGAAACGATTTGTACCAGAAACGCTAGTCACATGACTAGGCTGGCGTCATGTCGCCACGATTTCACGACACCATGTGGGCGTAAGAACAAGGCAGTGAAGCGCCGCATCTGAAGGTGCAGCAGCCGATTTCAAGCCGAGGAAGATGACAAGCGTGAAAACAGCCTTTTCGTGGACCGACGCTGTTTCCTGTTTGTCTAAGGTTTGTTTAAACTTTTCCACAATAGCGTCACATGCCCGATGTCACAAACCCAGCGAATCAGGAAGGAGCAAGTCACAGTGACGCGGCCCAATTAGGAGGTAACTAGAGCTCCTATGTCAGCGTATCAGCATCCACACAGCGCCGGATCAGATCTGTGCTCAGGTGAATACGTCGGAGCTGGCGTATCCAGATCGTTCTTTCTCCGGAGTCATTTTCCATCGGATTAGTGAGAACAAACACTGCATCTGCAATGAAAACGACTCGTATACACACTAGTGTGAACAGGGCCTATGAAAAGGAGCTACTACTATACTAGAATAGGACCCAGAAGAGATCGCTAAATTGCCCAAACGTGCATGGAGGACGTCTAAGCGTGAAACACAAACATTTCTCACGATTTTATATAGTTTGGTTTGGTTTTATGGTGTTTGGCCAAAGGTCTGTGGCGCGACACTGTGCAGCTTTTTGTTCTTCTGAGCTGTGAGTTTGTTTTGTCTTTTTTCCTCTGAATCCGAGTGTGAAATTTGATTAAATTCAGTCTGCTGTATACTACCAGACCTGGAGGAGCGACGGAGAGAAAGAGCGAGAGAGGAAGAGGGGGGGAGGGGGTATGGAGTGTTCATTATGCTCGCCCCCTGGTGGTGTAATCCTCTTGTTACAGACTCACACTTCTCAGAAAAACAGCAGGAGAAATACCAGCACAGTCTCAGGGTCAGACCTGTGCTTCAGACCAACTTCACGACGTGTGGAAAATCTTAAATCAGGCTACAAACAATAGCTCAAGTCCACATTTGCAGGAAAGAACATGAGTGTGGCGAAGGTGAGTGGGCTTTAAAAACCCAGAGGAGTTTCTTCATCATCAGATGTGAGTGTTTGAGCGAAGACTGATTCATAAAAATAACATTTGTTCTTATAGAAACCAGGAACCAGAACACACATAAACTCACCTCCACCGACGCAAAGGTCTGGCAAACGCAAGTCCTGGTTTAGTCCTGATTTAGTCCTGGTTTAGTCCTGGTTTAGTCCTGATTTAGTCCTGGTTTAGTCCTGGTTTAGTCCTGGGTTAGTCTCGGTTTAGTACTGGGTTAATCCTGGGTTAGATCTGGTTTAGATCTGGTTTAGTCCTGGGTTAGACCTGGGTAACCCTTTGTTTACTCCTGGTTTAGTCCTGAGATGGACCTGGTTTAGACCTGGTTTAGACCTGGTTTAGACCTGGTTTAGACCTGGTTTAGACCTGGTTTAGACCTGGTTTAGACCTGGTTTAGACCTAGTTTGTACCAGGTTTAGTCCTAGGTTAGACCTGTTTTAGACCTGGTTTAGACCTGGTTTAGTCCTGATTTAATCCTGGTTTACTCCTGGTTTAGACCTGGATTAGACCTGGGTTAGACCTGGTTTAGCCCTGGGTTAGACCTGGTTTAGTCCTGGTTTAGTTCTGGTTTAGTCCTGGATTAGTCCTGGTTTAGATCTGCTTTAGTCCTGGTTTAGTCCTGGTTTAGATCCAGTTCAAACCTGGCTTAGACCTGGCTTAGTCCTGGTTTAGACCTGGTTTAGACCTGGTTTAGACCTGGTTTAGACCTGGTTTAGACCTGGTTTAGACCTGGTTTAGTCCAGGTCCTCTTGAGGTTTGTTTCTGACGCGGCTCAAACAGGAAGTTGACATTTTGCGGACAGCTCCATCTCGCCGTGTGAAGTCGACGATGGCGGCGCTCCCCGGTGGATCGGAGTCATCAGTGTCCGGAGACGAGATAAAGACGAAAGTAATGAGATTCAGACAGGAGTGACAGAGGTGAAGAAGAGAGGGAGGAGGAGAGGAGGAGAGGGGGTCAGGGCTGATACTGAGCGAGGGAGAGCGGAGGAGAGAGGTGAGGAAGACGAGGAAAGAACGAGATGAATGGAAGAGTGGTCACATTACGCCGAGACCGACAGTGACGTTATTTAAAGAGCTCAGCACAAACGTATTCCATCATTTGGGGGTTTAACATGACAGTTTCCTTGGCCATTGAGCAACACACTTTATGATAAGGCCTTTGATCTTGAGCTGGTCTTGGTCTTGGTCAGGTTGAGCTGGAGGGTTTGACCTTTTGTGCATGTTTAGGGTTGATGGGGAAATCAGACAAGAGGAGAATATCCAAACTCCACTCAGTTAAACCACTCTCATTAAAGTTGAACTCCGGCACGTTTGAAGCTAAAGTCCGTTACGAGAGGAGGTCGAATTCTGTCAGAAGCCAAAAAACAGCACAGATCAGTGTTTCCTCGGTGCAGATCTCACTGTGGCAGTGAGTCTGTCAAGGCAACAAACTAGTGTAGTGATGGGTGCAAGTTCTTCACTTCCATTTGCACACTGAAGAAGCTTAAACCACTTTAACCCATCTGACAACAGCCACGAGTCCAACAAACAAAACGCTCTGCCTGGTTCACTCATTAGTGTCTGGAAATGTTATAAAACAACTTTATAATCAGCCTTAGCCTTACCTCTGTTGATTTCCCTCTGCACATCCACCCATCCATTTTCTCCCGCTTAATCCAGCTGGGTCACGGGGGCAGCTTGCTGCCCAATCCTCATAGCACCTGACCCCCCCTATGAACCCCTCTGCAGGTGGTGAGCCCACAGGAGGGTGGACGTCATGGTCCTTGATGTTAGTTCATAGGGGTGCTGCATGTTTTGGGTTGATGGGGGAAACCGGAGTACCCAGAGAAAACCCATCCAGACACGGGAAGAACATGCAAACACCACACAGAAAGGCCCGGGTGATCGAACCCGCAACCTTCTTGCTGTGAGGCCTGAGTGTTGACACTCAGCCACCGTGCTGCTCCCTCTGCACATGCATCGACTACTGACAGTGATGAAGAAGAGCAACTGAAAGTTGTTGAAAGAAAATGGTTCGGGAATGTATTTTTAGCATTAAAAAAATTCACTCGTAAATAAATGGGATTAGAAACGACATCGGAGATTGAGTCTTTTGGGCTTTCGTATGTGCAGCGGTAAATCAACAAAAGTAAGTCTAAGGCTGCTTATAAAGTTGTTTTCTAACATTTCCAGACACTAATGAGTGAACCAGGCAGAGCGTTTTGTTTGTTGGACTCGTGGCTGTTGTCAGATGGGTTAAAGTGGTTTAAGCTTCTTCAGTGTGAAGCAAATTGTCGTTTTACGTGGAAGTTCAGAACTTGCCCCCATCACTACACTAGTTTGTTGTCTTGACAGACTCACTGCCACAGTGAGATCTCCACCGAGGAAACACTGATCTGTGCCATTTTTTGGCTTCTGACAGAATTCGACCTCCTCTAGCAAATGGACTTTAGCTTCAAACGTGCCAGAGTTCCCCTTTAAAGTTCCTCTTTAAAGCGAACACTGTGACTGTGACGATAAACAATGTAAATACACATAATTAAAGCGACAGTGTTTTAGTGCTTCTGTCCTCACACTGAGTCTGTCCCCTCCCTCTTTCTCTCTCTTCTCCCTCTCGTTGTTGCTGTTTGTTGTTTTCTGACTCACTCTGCTCTGTTTGTGTGTCGGCCATGTTTGTTTCAGGTGTCACCCCCCTCCCCAGACGCTTCCCCTCCTCCCGTCTCTCTCTTTCTGTCAGATCTTCTCTATACGTCGGCGGCAGCTCCTATAGCTTCATCTTCTCTGGTTTCTGTCACATGTCTGAGATTTGACTATGTGAGAAAGTCCGTGAAGCTAAAATGATCAGTTTAAAGGTCTGGTTGCACTTTGCTCCTGTGTTCTTTGAAGCTCCCACATTTTTCGCGTCACGTCTGAAGAAGGGCTTCACCCGAAGAGTCACATTGTGGTGTCATTAAAATAAAAATAAAACTTTGGGAGCTTCAAAAGTTACAGATTATTTATGGATGGAGGTACAGGAGCCTCCATTCTACCACCACCAGATTCACCAACAGCTTCATCCACCAGGCTGTTAGTATGCTGAACTCTCTCTCTACCCATCAGACGGCCTCCCTAAGAAGAACTGTGAACTTTTCTTTCATTTTCTTCTTATTATTTAGTTTAGCTTTGACTGAGAGCGAGAAACATAATTTCATTTTTTCATATGTGAATATTCAAATTTGACAATAAACTTTATGAATCTTTGAATCTTGAATGTTCTGGGCCAACATCAGACAGGAAATACTCTGATTACGTTCTACTGAAGGGCTGAATGATCCTCTGGGCTTAACACAAAGTGGCCCATTCCAGTTCAATAAACACATTTCTCCCAGAACAGTAACTATCTATAGCCACAATAAGCGATGTTGAGGTGTCGCATATTTTTGACCATCTTCATAAATCTGCCCCAACACCAAATCTTCATCTAACAAGATCGACAAAGAACAAATTCTGTCCATGAAGAATTTATCCACAACTATCAAGGGAAGAAAGACGAAAACTTAAGGAGATTAGAATTGATTTTGTGATGTTGATATTAGCCTAGACTGATAGATTTGTGCAGTTTAAATATTGCAGATGTTCACAGATTAAATGTCGACCATTTAAACTGCATAAATCTCTATAGTCTATGCTGATAATTGACATCGCAAAATCGATTTTTTATTTTAATTGTAGAATCAGTCTGAAGTTATTTATGTTTTCTTCATGACCACAACGTTAGTGTTGCTCAGTAGTTTCACTGATGCTCATCGTTAACTTTTCGTCTTTCTTCCCTTGATCGTTGTGGGTAAATTCCTCATGGACAGAATCTGTTCTTTGTCGATCTTGTTGGATGAAGATTTGGTGTTGGGGCAGATTTATGAAGCTGGTCAAAAATATGCGACACTTTTCCACAGGGATTTTGCCGTAGAAAAGCATCAACATCGCGACACTTCCTGTCGTTGTGATAATAGTTTATTGTAGTTACAGGTATTGGCATTTTTGTATTTACAATAGATTCAGGAACTTACTCAGAGAATTCACATGAAAGACAAAAAAACAGAGGTAAAATACATCTTCACTTTGGTCCACGAGGACATGTGGCTAAGAAACTTTGAACTAGAGTGACATGAGTTTAATGCCACACTGTAAAACTTTTCAGACAAAGCAATATCTCCATGGAAACAAGTTTGTGGCAATCGAGTCTTTTGGGCTTCGGCCTGTGCAGTGGGAAATCAGCAGAGGGAAGTGTAAGGTGCTTATAAAGTTGTTTTCTAACATTTCCCGACACTAATGAGTGAACCAGGCAGAGCGTTTTGTTTGTTAGACTCGTGGCTGTTGTCAGATGGGTTAAAGTGGTTTAAGCTTCTTCAGTGTGAAGCAAATTGGTGTTTTACGCGGAAGTTCAGAACTTGCCCCCATCACTACACTAGTTTGTTGCCTTGACAGACTCACTGCCACAGTGAGATCTCCACCGAGGAAACCGTTTTTTGGCTTCTGACAGAATTCAACCTCCTCTAGCAAATGGACTTTAGCTTCAAACGTGCTGAAGTTCCCCTTTAAACAACAGGATGGCTTCACATGGATTTTTCAGATATTGGTGCAGATTTCCAAACCCATGGAAAGGCCCACATATTAAAGTTAATGTTTCTCTTCCCTCCTTGTCTCTCTCGCTTACCCACCCCTCTCCCTTTCTCTGTTTCTCTCCTATATCCTCTGTCTCTCTTTCACTCTCTCCTCTCCTCTTTCCAGCCTCCTCAGTCTCGCTCCCTCCTTCCCTTCCTCCTCTCTTCAAAACGCAGCACAAATCTGGTCAGACAGCTCCCCCTGGCGACGGACTGAAGAAGAAGGAGCCTCCTTTGGTCGTTCAGTATAATGGCCGCGTCTCATTTCTCTTCCCTCGCTTCCTTCTCCTTGATTCCTCTTCTCGATCCTCCATTTTCCTGTCAATCAAACGTGTCATATTAAGTGGTGTCCCAGAGAAAACCGCGGAAGGAAGGAGGAAACATGAGGGAGGCTTCAGGAACAGACATCAGTGAAAAGAATCAAACTTTATTGGTCTCAGTGAGGATTTATTTATGTCCTCTCTCCTCGCTGTGTCTCCTCTGTGGGTGGGACTTCCTCACCCATTTCCTGCAAAATCGAGGAGAGGAATCAGGAAGAATTAAGAGAAAAAAGAGAAATGAGATGCGGCTGTTACATTTTAGGGATTTACAAGTTCAGAGTTCTCTTATTTTTGGTTTTGTTTCATAAAATTGATGTTTACAATTTTGCTCTTGTATTTTTAATTTAACTTTGCACATCATTTCACAAATTCACAGGATAAAACTTGCATTTGGATCTTATTATTTGTATTATTTTGAAGCTACAAGATTATTATTCACAGCAATTTACAGTACAGTCTATAGTTTAACTTGAGCTGGACGTCAGAATTCTCGGAGTTTGCTGTTTAATTGTCAAATTGCAGATTTGTTGAGCTGATTTATGGTTCATCTCTCTAATTACCTGGACTATCCACAAGAAACAAAAATGGGCGCAAGGTTTAGTGTATTCTCTGTCAGAATAAATAAACAAAAGTCAAATGATTTTTTCACAATGGTTTCAGAAAGCAGTGCCGTTATTCAACCCCAAAGACGTGACTATCAGGTGAAAGGACTTTAGATTAATAAGATTAGAGAAAGATACTTTATTGATCATGAGGGAAGTTCAAGTTTTGCTGCAGTAACATTTCTACTGTCCATCTCAGTGGCCTTCAGTCAAAGGTCTCAGTGCAGTTTAATAGGAGCACTGGTCAGGTGGTGTCAGCAGATCTGAGTTGGGGCAGTTTGAGGAGAGGAAGAGCCAAAAGTGCCCCTCCTCTGTGTCCTGCAGCATCACAGGGGCTTCCAGGGAGATCCAGGTGAACACAACAGGAAAGGTCTCATTCTTACTCCACTCTGATGTTTCAGTTGGTGATGAAATGGTTCATTCCCTCAACAAGTGTCCTCTGGAAGGTCTTCTGCCACATTCGCTGCCACAAATGGTGTAAAAAGCCTGTAGCATCCCAAATAACAAAATTCTGTGCTGGGACACACCCGGGTTGGTAGAAATATAATTGTGGAAAAAGTGTGTAATATTGTGAATTCTTGTGTCAGTCATAATCTGAGGGAGCTCTGTTTCTCCATTTTTTAGGTTTATGGTCATTTGCAAACATGGTTTTCTGTATTTTGGCAAAACAATTGACTATTTAAGATCCTCTTTACTGTTGGCAGGGATCAGATTAGTCAAAAATTGGCATAGTCCTGGTTTAGACCTGATGTAGTCCTGGTTTAGATCAAATTGGTCAAAAATAGGGACCCCTGGGATATTTCCTGTATAAAACTGGGACAAATCACTGGATTTGTATAAATCTGCTGGGACAGGGGACACAGGGCTCAAAACTGGGACTGTCCCGAGTAAATAGGGATGTCTGTTCACCCTAATCTCAAATGTCCATAGCTTGGTCCTTAGCTAGTCTCAAACAGCTCATTTCACACAATCCAACAGCCCCTTTACTTGTGTCCTTTGAACTGCGCACGCTGCACTTCTTAGTTGGTTAAAATTCCATGATATGTTAAAAACTGAGCCTAAAAATCAATAAGTTTCATAAATTGCTCAGTGTTTGAGCCAGCCAAACACAAAGGCAGCCATTTACTCTGTTGTTGTTATTCGATTTTTTTTAAATTTATGTATATATATTATTTTACAGGACAAGTTAGTGAAGCCATCCCAAACAAATAACGAGAAAGTTCTTAATTTGTAATAATTAGAGATCTCTTATGTCCTTGTGGAGGCGCCGTAGACTGAGCTGTAGCGGAAACGGAAGCGGCAGGTCTCACTGTGCCGCAGTTTAACCTAAAAGCGCAAATTGAACCCCACAAAACCGTCAAAATGAACAAAATGAACAGGTCCGAGGAGTATGATTCGTATGAGATCGAGGAGCCGAGTGACGAGGAGCGAGCCCAGAGCAGGTAAAAGGTTTAGAAATATTTTAAAAGATGAAAATGAAGCTAAACCAAGCTAACGCGTGGCTAGGTGGCTAATGCTAACATGTAAATAAACCCACGCAGCCAACAGTTTTTTTTAATAATCAAGAAAGTTACAACAAAACGTCAACATTTGTTTACGCTCTACCATTTGTCTTTTGTGTTTTTACATATTTTATCTTTTTTGCTTTCTTTTTGTTAAATAAAATAAACTATAACGGGGCAGTTATGGCAACACAAACTGGAGAAGTAGATAGTCGATTGGACTGTCTCAAAATAGGAATCACATGTTTCTAAGGCTTGGATAATTATAGAAGAGATAATACTTACTTATGGTTACTTATGGTTGTATTCCAGCACAGGTCCCTATACGGGCACCTCTTCGCCGGACTCCGAGATGTATTTTTCTAGAGCGTATCTCGTATGACTTCCGGAGGTTGACATAGCAGCTTTAAAATCATCATATAAAATATCCTGGTTCTCCCAAAATTTATCTAGTCTTTTTTTGAAAGTGTTCAGTGTTTCTGCTTTCACAACACACTCAGGCAAATCATTCCACAGAGGGATAGATCTCTGCACAAAGGAGTTCCTCCGAAGAATACTGTTGAACCTCTCCGGAAAAATTTTCAATGTATTTCCCCTCCCACTTGTTCTGAATGTTGTATCTTTCCAGAGTTTCAGCATACTTGTATGGTCTATGTTGTATTTCCCACTGGTCAGTTTGTATAGCTCGATCATATCTCCTCTTTTCCTTATGTAACTTAAAGTGGGTAACTTCAGTTTCTTCAGTCTTTCTGGGTATGACAAGTTTTTCATTCCAGGTAGTTGTCTTGTTGCTCTTCTCTGAACCGCCTCGATTTGTTCTATATGCTTCATTTTGTATGGGGCCCAAACCGAGCTGGCATATTCGAGGTGGGTTCTTACCATCGATTTGTATAGGGGGGTGAATGTTTCTGTGTCCATAAAATAGAAAGTTCTTCTGAGCATAGCAAATATTGATGTTGCCTTTTTACACTTTTCACTGATGTGTGTATCAAAGCTCAGCTCACTGTCTATAATTACTCCTATGTCCTTTTCCTCTTTCACTTGTTCTAAGACTGTGTTGTTTATCTGGTATGTATAACTGCCAGCACTTTTCCCAATATGCATGTACTTGCATTTTCCTGGGTGAAATCTCAATAACCATTTATCACTCCATTCTTCCAATTTCTGTAGATCCTCTTGGAGAGTTGCTATGTTGTCCATGGTTTGAATAATATTGAATATTTTGGTGTCATCGGCGAAAAGATATACTTCAGATGATACGGAATCTGGTAGATCGTTGATGTATATCACGAACAGGAGTGGCCCCAGTACTGAACCCTGTGGGATGCCCGAAGTTACATCACTCCACTCTGAAGCCTCACCGTTCACCACCACCTGCTGTTGCCTTCCTGATAGAAAGTCTGTAATCCACCGGTGAACTTGACCATTAATTCCATAGGATTGTAGCTTTCCAAGTAAACGTTGGTGGGGTACTGTGTCAAACGCTTTTTGGAAATCCATATAGATACAGTCTATTGATAGGCCTTTGTCTAAAGCGTCTGTCCATGTATCAATGACTTTAAGTAGTTGCAGGGCTGTTGATCTTCCCGACATAAAGCCGTACTGTTTACTTCCTGCAGAGAACACCGGGTTTTGAAGATCTTGGGGGTCTAAAAGTTGCTAACCCTGTAGTTTAGACCTCTACAAACATGTTTTGAAATGCATGGGATTCTTGGTTTAGTTCAGATTTAGATTTCAGTCTCTCTCAGATGTGAATTCTGCTCCTGGGCAGGTTTAAAATGCAGTTGTGGAGATTGAATCAATGGAAAAGATGCTGATTCAAAGTCTTTCTTGTCTATGAAATTTAAAGTGATCATATTTGTTTTTAACATAATCAAATTGATGATCGTAGGAGATAAATACAAGCTCTTTTATCAAACAGCCCTAGTTTTATCTTCCTCTGATCCCACTCTCTTTTCTCTCTCCCTCTTCAGCTCTGAGGATGAGTTGGAGGTGTTGCTACATGGCACTCCGCAGCAGAAAAAGAAGCTGATTCGTGAGTACCTGACTGGAGAAAGCGAGTCTTCGAGCGCAGATGAGTTTGAGAAAGAGATGGAGGCGGAACTCAGCTCCACAATGAGGGACATGGAGGGCTCCTGGGGGCCCGGGACCAGCGCACCAGGGCAGGGTAGGTCTGAACCAAGGAGGAACAGCATAAACAACTTTAAATGTTTAAGACCTCATAAGCCTGTCAAGTCCTGCTAATATCATCCCATTAAAGGGCTCATGTTACAGTATTTTCTGATCTGGTATAATGTTGTTTCTGCATCAAACACATACCAGGAGCTGTGTTTTGTTTTTTATCATACATGTTTGACACACAAACCCTATATATTTATTGGGAGTTATTTTCTCAAACAGAAAACACTACCCCAATACTATTGTGTCACTCTTTTCTTGGAGCCAGATCACAACTTTGTTTTTCATCATGATTCCTGTAAAGTTTGTATGTTTATTAGTATATCTTACCTTGTCTAAAGTTTTTTTATTTCTCTATTATAAGCTGGAACATCAGGAGGAGGAGGTGAAGCAAATCCTCAAATGTACGACAAAGTTTACTTTGACTCAGACTCGGAGGAAGAAGACACACCCAGTGAGTCAAGCATACACTTTAACTTCAAACAGGACACACGCCAAAGCTTACTTTATACATATTTGTTCTCTTGTGAATGCACACGTCTCCCTAAAAACACCATTGTTTATTTAAAATGTTTTCTCTCATTTGATAGGCAGTTCGACAGGAAAGAGGCGGAGACAGCGGATGGTTCTGACCAATGACGAGCTTCTGTACGACCCAGACGAAGACGATCGGGACCAGGCTTGGGTCGACAACAAGAGGAGACAGTGAGTTTATATACAGAGAGAGAGTGTAAAATATATACAAGAGTAATACGTTTATACATCTAAAAACAAATACAAGAGGAGGCGGTGAGTTCATACAGAAAAGTACAAAAGGGGACACTGGCTGCGATTACATGCACACTTTAAATCTGATTATTAACAGATATTTGTTAAGTTTATTAAAATGACATGTAAACAGCTAAACCATCTAATTACTTTGTTATCATGACCCCTCTGATCTCTCACAGGAGATTTTGTGGTTTGCAGGTCATTTAAATAATCTTTAATATCCAGAAATCGGATTATAATCAGAATTTGGTGTGTATGAAAACAGTGATTCCAGGACTATTTATTATTTTAGTAGCATTTATTCTGTTATAGAGCAATAGTAGCATCAATATTACTTTGAACAGAAGTATTTATTCCCTTCCCTCATTATTCCTCAGGTACCAGAGCAGGCGTAGTTGTAGTAGTATTAGTAGTACTTGCAGTAGTAGTAGTATTTACCCATTGCTGTGTACGTGCAGGTACCAGAGCAGGCGCCGGCCCCCTGGTGGTGCAGGGGCAGCTGGGCGCTCTCAGGGCCTCTGCAGCAGTGACGCAGTGTTAAACTGTCCGGCCTGTATGACCACGCTCTGCCTCGACTGTCAGAGGTAACACACACAAATAACATTATAAATATACACGTTAAATGACAATGGCTGTAATGTAGAATGTTTTAGCTTATTGCTGAAAAGTACCTTGAAAAATGATTTCCTGTTTTTTCTGCCTCAGACATGAAAAGTACCGGACTCAGTACAGAGCCATGTTTGTGATGAACTGCACCGTGAAGAAAGACGAAGTCCTGAGATACAAAACCCAACCGGATCCTCGTAACTTCAGGAACAGACGCAAACGCAAACGCAAAGCTCCGGGGACCCAGATCGGACCAGGACTAAACCAGGGACAGAACCAGGGACTAGAACAGGGACTAAACCAGGAGCAGAGACCAGACCAGAGACCAGAGGGGCTGGACTCAGAGGAGGTTTACCATCCTGTCCAATGCTCTGAATGCTCCACAGAAGTCGCTGTTTTTGACAAAGACGAAGTTTATCATTTTTTTAACATCCTCGCCAGTCACTGCTAATGCTACGAGCAAACGACACTACGCGCTCACAAGCTAATGGTCCAGGCTAACAGAGTCATTACTCGATTTGGTTTAACTCATGAGCTCAGTTTAAATGACTATACCACAGTTGGACTTTTTTAAAGAGTTTATTTATAGAAAGAGAAAAAGAATTATGGCTGAAGATGATCAAAAATGTACTATTTTAACATCTGACTTCATACAAAAATACAATTTAAATACATAATGAGAATGAGCCAATATTTATCATTGAAATTGGGAATATTCCAAGTGTAAATCTGTTGGAATAAATGAGGTTAGTCCTGAGCGCAGTTACTATGGTAACGTCAGTAAGCATCTGGGCATGCTCAGTATGAAATCTGTGCCAAATCGGGTAATGCCAAACCAAGCTCACGATCCAAGCGAGCGATCTGGGCTAAACAGGAGCACAACCAAAACAAAAGACTGTCGGACACCAGATTTTACAGTTTCAGACCTGAAGTTTGAGGCTTGGAGCAAAGTGATGCCTGATTTTTTTTATTGTTTAATTTTGTTTTTATTTTGCTTTAGTATATTCTCACATATACAGCTGTTTCTGGTATATTTTTTTAAGGTTTGGTCAGAACAGAATGAAAATAAGTTTTAAAATAAGTTTTCCAGACACACTTTTTGTAACAGTGGTGTTCTGTAGCCACATGTGCCCTGAGGCAGACTGGCAGAGGTGTGGCTGTGAGTCTGTGCCTTTAACACCTATTCACACATTTGTAATTCATACATATTCAAGAGTGGTTGGTTTTATTTTTGTAAATTGATCAAGCTCTGGTTATTCTGTAAATCTATAGAGGAATTTGTATGTTTCATATTGATATAACTGCATTTACTTGAGTAACACATTTTAGATATTTTAGGAAGAAAGGAATGCTGATTTGTCAAGTACTGGCATTGCAATTTACCACATGCAAATCTACACAGAAAAAGTTTTGATAAAATATTTTATCCTTGAGTTTCAGAATGGTGACAGTTTTAAACTGTTACTATAGTAAATAACAATTTAAAACAAAGTAGTCCTAAAAATGTTACCAGATGCTGAACCCCATGTAATTCAAACTTTACAACTAAAATTTTTGTATTTGAATTGATTTGATTAGAGACAATGCACAAAATTAGGGCTGAAACGATTACTCGAGTAACTCGGATAATTCGATTACAAAAAATATTCGGGGCAAATTCTTTGCCTCGAGGCTTCGTTTAATTCATGTCACCAAAGTCAATTTATTTAAAATGTCTCTGCTATCGTATCACTCCTCCTTTGTAGACTGCTGCGCCAGTCTGGGATCACTGTTTCACACGGACAGTTATCAATGACGTACATTTCAAAGATTTGAAGCGGCGCGATTTATTCCACGGTGTGGAAATGGCAGATAATGATGTGGCCGCTGCCAGTGTGCACTGGCAAAGCCAACCTGATGTACCACAACAGTAGGCTACGTCTTCAATGCTGCAGCACTTAAAGCGAAAGCATCCTCATGTGAACTGTACTTCTCTAAGCGCCGCTTCTAAGCGGAGTCGGAGTCGGAGAATCTACGAGGTAATATACTTTTACGATTGCTAACTGAAATGAAAAGTAACGCCTATTAGAATGTACAGTATTTGTAATTATTTGTAACCTGTGTTATGAGTCGATAGTAACGAGGCATAATGAGCAGCAAGAGAGCAAATGATCTCACTCAAATCGCTCCCTTCCTCACGTATACACAGACACACTCGGTGTTTGCCATATCAGAAACGTCTAGTTCGTTGTTCTACTTTTACCAAAAATCTGATTTAATCTAGAACCGCTGGCATCAATAATTCCAATATCAGAGAAAGGAAATATTTTACCCGGCGTTTACGAACACTTATGTGTTCGCTAGTTCTATATTTAGCTTATTAATTAGGCTAGTTAAAGGATTAACGTTGTCACTTAGAAAACTCCTGTCTTATAAGCCAATAAGCCAAAGGTTTTACACTTGTTTAAAAAAAATGTTGACTTCAAATAAAAACCTTTTTTGTGAGGAATAACAGCAATTGCTTGCTCATTTTAAGAGGCCTTTCATGTTGCGTTACACACTATTGATATAGTTGTATAAAAACAAAAAAGTGTGATTTATCCGATTACTCGATTAATCGATGATATAATCGACAGAATACTCGATTCCAAAAATATTCGATAGTTGCAGCTCTACACAAAATACATTAACATTAACATAAATAAAGTGTGTCATGGCCAGGTTTTAGCAGAATAGTAGTTTCCCACGCTCCCTGGAAAGGTTGATGTTATAATTACAATACTGTTGTTACTAGTTTAGATTTAGTTTACCGGTAGTTTATTTTGTTTATGACGGACAATGCACATAAAAATAAAAACATTGAGCTACACAAAGAGGTCATATGTTTGTGCCAGGTTATAGCAAAATTGCTCATTTCCACCTTCAGTCTCTGGATAGGCCGATGTCGTAAATAAAATTCTTCTTCTTCTCCTCCTCATTATTATTATTATTATTATTATACGCCCGTGATAAAGCGGGACGTATTATGGTATGGCGCTGTCCGTCTGTCCGTCTGTCCGTCTGTGGACACTTCAAAGCTTTGAAGTCTTTGAAGCTTTGTCTTCATGAAAGATCTGAACTCTCTTCTCAAATGTTCTGCTGCTGAAAGCGAGAACAACCCACACTTTGAGTTTTGACACATTAAAGCTTTGTAGTGTCTTTAAGTTCTGTTGCTGCAATCTGATTGGTGGAATTCCGATTCTAGAATGTGATGATGTCATATTCAATTCATCTTTAACTAGGTTTGACAAATTCTAACTTAATTCTATATACAATAATTCAAAGTACGGGCGTATTTTGCCCCGCTGGAGGAGCTCTTGTTATTATTATTAAACTCCTTTCAGAATTTTGACTTGTTCAATACTTTTATTTATTTATTTAAATTTAAATTGTGAAACCGGACGCAGGAACTCCCTTGCGTGCGTGCGCCGTGACGCTGCTCTCTGATTGGCCCAAACCTCCGAACTCCTGATTCTACGTCACCGCATTCTCGGAAGTGTCTGCCGTGACTGAACCACGTAGTAAATAATCAGAAGGAGCCGGAGAAAAAAGCGGAGAAAAAGAGTCTAAACGCGGATACATCAGCGAGCAGCGGGGGGACATGGCTCTGGGGGACTGTTGGAAGCAGCTGTCCTGGTTTTATTACCAGTATTTGCTCGTGACGGCGCTGTACATGCTGGAGCCCTGGGAGAGAACCGTCTTCAGTATCCTTTCACTGAGACGAGCT
Organism: Odontamblyopus rebecca; assembly: GCA_030686955.1. NCBI lineage: Eukaryota > Metazoa > Chordata > Actinopteri > Gobiiformes > Gobiidae > Odontamblyopus > Odontamblyopus rebecca. The sequence continues at coordinate 7,811,941 of CM060670.1, read as the reverse complement.
AACTGTGGCTAATGCTAACTCTCTTATCACTCATTTTACAGCTTTTCACTCATGCATATTTGTGTTTTGACCCAATTGTTTTTTAATAGTGAATTATTTGTAACGGTTTTTGTTTTTTTTTTACTTTTAATCGCTTTCCTGGGCTTTAACCTTTTAATCTTGACGTGATACAGTATTCTAAATAGGTTATTCAGTTTACTAATAGTTTAGTCCATACGTTATATTTGCATTTCAATGTGCAAAAGTATTAAAAAATAACCTTTAAATAACACAGTTTGTTTCAGGAATGATACTCTCTTTATCAAGTAAACACCAAACCTGAACCAGACCGTCAATTATGCCAAATATCTGAAGTATGTGACTTGTGTGTTTAAATTTGACCTACTTTCACACATTAACGCTAAAACTTATGAGTTAAATAAGTCTATAATGTGTTTGAGTTATCAGAGCTGATTAGTACGTTACTTTCTTAACTTTTTTTTAAAATAAACTGCTTTTGAGAGTATGTTTCTAGCAGCAGACGTTTTCCCACCTACTCAAGTAGTATTTTATTGAACAGTACTTACTCTTACTGGAGTAGTACTTTTCCCAAATGTTTTTTTACGCTTACTTGTGATGTAATTCCTTGGACCACTACTTTAAACTCATATTTTGGTAACATTATTTCAAAGTAAGATTACTTCAGTACAGTTTTTGGCTACTCTACCTGCGTCTGTCCGTGACTCCGCAGATGTTTGAACAGTTAAAGTGCGGTCATAGAGTGCTGCTTGTGTGTATTGTGCAAACAGATCATCTAGAGTTGCCATTGTCTGATTATTGTTTTTGTACTGTAAACTGACAGCGTTTGAATGAGGGATTACTCCAGTGTTGACTGAAAAACTAGGTGTGGATTTCAGCTGACGGAGAGAAACATTTAGAGCTTTGCATTCAAGGAAATGTGTGACACTTTGACATTGTCTTTTTGTTTAGACTTTCATCATGCTGTTTAATGGGCCCATATTAAGCTGTTTCCATATGTTGTTTCCTCATCACAAACATGACAGCACATGTTTTACACACAAAACCTGCATATTTAGACTGTACTTTTTTGTTTTTCAGTTAGCTAAAACAAGGCCAGTGCACTGAAAACCTTACACTCATAGTAAATCTGTGCCAAATTTAGCTACAAGCTCCTTTCCATCTGCAGTCCTTCAGCAGGTACAAAATACATTAAAGGGACAATTTGGATTTTTGGACATAGGGCCTCATTTCCTCCTGAGCCAGAGTGATGGAGACGTGTGGAGACACTTTTGTAAATATTCCGTCCAGTCCTTGTATTTGCAGAGGTTGCTGGTGCTAGGCTAGTGCATGTCAATGGCCAAAGTCGTCCAAGGGGGAACAGAGCATTTTGAGCTTTGGGGATACAGACAGACTAATAATAAATAATAGAATTCTATTGTACATAAAGACTATAGACAGTATAAAGAAGTGAATTAAGTGAGACTGACTTCACCCATAGTGTTCAACTCCAGTCAAATGCAGCTCATCGAGGCCGGCAAGTATTAATTTACAGACAAAATAGTTAAAGAATTAATTTGGATGTTTTAAACCAAAATTAGGAGCCTGACAGCAGCAGTTACGGAGAGAGGGCTGAAGCACATGTTATCTATGTATTATTACCTCTCCCCCTCTTTCTTTTGTTCTTTCTTCAGTATTTATCCATTAATGTCTCTTCTCTCTCCCTCTTTATCCAGTTTTATTCCTCCTTAACCCTCCGTCTCTCAGATTCGCTGCTGATCTCCGTGGCTGCGATGGCCGTTTACACTGGATACGTGTTCATGCCGCAGCACATCATGGCCATCCTGCACTACTTTGAGATCGTCCAATGACACGCTCCCGTTCCCCCGGACCCGCCCACTCACACCTGCGGGGCGCAGGTGTGATTGGTCCGTCCGTCTGCCCGTCACCTCTGCTCAGCCAATGGGAAGACTCCAGGCTCTGTGAAAAACAAAAGTTCAAATTAATCTTGAGCTTTGGCCCCTCGTTTTGGGCTGTTCCTGCGCAGACGAGGACGTGTGTCTTTATTATGAGCACATTCAATTGGAAAACGTCTTAAATCTATATGTACAGAAGCTATATTTTATTTAGTGTTTGATTATTTTTGTCGTTAAAAGTCCAAAACGTGACCAGAATTTTCTGTTTTTGAAAAGCAGTTGTTTTCATGCCGAGGTGGGTTATATTACATTTACAGTTACATGTACTCAGTCACATCGAGTAACTTAAAAGTAAAAAGACAAAAGCTTTATGTGACAATGTGAAATTATTTGAACATTAGCGTTTCTTGCAGCACTTTGAGGCTTCGTTTTTCTTATTTTTGTGTTTTTTTTCCTTAAAACCAGCAGATTTTGTGAATTATTTAATTTATTTTTTACTTCAAATTATATTAACTTCAAATTATAAACCAGATGTGAAGTCCCTACAGTTACTCTAAGTTACTCTAAGTAGCTGTAGGAACAGTTTCTTAGTTTTCCCAAATACTTTTCTACTTTTACTTTAGTAATTTCTTTCTCTACTACTTTGTACTTTACTTCTACTTGAGTAATAGTATTTTGAAATGTCTTACTGAGTACATTTTGGCCTCTTTACCCACATCTGCTTGGACTTATTTTTATAATTTTTTTTAATTTAAAGGTGTACTATGTAACTTTTCTAATGCTTGTCTCCATGGAGATGTGTCTGCTTTGCCTGTAATGTTCCTCAGTGTGGCATTAAACGTGTCTATGTAGCATTTATTCAATTCCAGGTGTTTTTATTGCCAAAGAAATATTTTTTTGTGAAATGTGTTCGTACCGGGCTCGCCCCTCCATAGATGTGATTTTTAACCTGGTGGGGGGCACCTTATCAAACTCGTGTCGTTTCCATGGTGTTAGATAAGCTTAATGCCATGCTGTGGAACATTACAGGAAAAGCAATAATGCCCTCAGTAAAGTTACATAATGCTTCTTTAAGTGTTGTTAAAACTAAGTGTGCAGCGCCTAAACTCACCACTATTTTAAATGTAATAAAATAAACAATGTTAAATGTGCACACTACACTTTTGAATTACTTTTGAATTTCCATTAATTATTTTTAGTACTTTTCTTTTCCTTTTATAAGAATAATTATAATTTGTGGAGATTTTGTTGAATATTTTTCAAACATTTGGACAAAAAATGAATTATCAGTGAACACAGGAATCCGTGATAGACCTGTTTCAGTGCATATTAAGTCCTGGTTTAGTTCTGGTTTAATCCATGAAACACTGGCATGATATAGACCTGGTTTAGTCCTGGTTCAGTTTTCTGCTTCAGCCTTTATTTAGTCCCAGTTCAGTCTTGGTTTAGTCATGGTTTGGACCTCCTTTAGTCCTGGTTTAGTCCTTGTTTTGACACTGGTTTAGTTCTGCTTCAGTCTTTGTTTAGTCCCAGTTCAGTCCTGGTTTAGTCTCAGTTTAGTCCCTGATTTTGCCCTTGTTTAGTCCTGGTTTACTCCATGGTATAGGCCTGCTTTAGTCCTGGTTTGGTCCTTGTTTAGACACTGGTTTAGTTCTGCTTCAGCCTTTATTTAGTCCCAATTCAGTCCTGGTTTAGTCCCGGTTTAGTCCTGGTTTACTCCATGAAACACTGACATGGCATCGACCTGCTTTAGTCCTGTTTCAGTCCTGGTTTAGTCCTGGTTTACCATGATTTTCTTTGTGAAACCTAAAGCACAGAGACGTTTGTGATGACCGGAAGTGTCCCTTATTGTACAGTTTTCCTGTGAAACTTTGAGAATTCCTGTGAAAATGCTGATCTGTTCCTTTGTCTTTGTAAATATGTGATGTAAACAGATGTAAAGTTTTCATGGAGGCGTTTTTGTGGAGATAATGGTTCTATATCCGATCATTAAAGGCATATTTGGGTAAAACGCTTGGTGAGTTTTTGTTTTTTTTTTGCTGAGGATTTTTTTGCATCTTAAAGCGAGTGTGTGTAACTTTTTAGCTCAAATATAGACTTAAAGATCATCAAGTTTTTGTTTTTTTTTTCTTTGTTTATCGCACTGAAAATCATGTGTTCTTACTGTGAGCGGGCTTGCATCTCCACAAACCTGACTTACTGTATTTTTCGGACTATAAGTCACATTTTATATATATTATATTATAGATATGGGTGCGACTTATACTCAGGTGCGACATATATATAACATTTTTCACACTGACAGCCCATAAACCAAATATATGAATCAAAAATGAAAAAAATTGTTATTCATTTTTTCATATTGAATTTATAGACAAATAATAAAGAGAAGAGTTTTTTTGTTTTCTTATTTATTTTAAATGACATGGATTCTTCTACATTCTGTTGTTTTTATTATTTTAACTTCTATAACTCGCCTTTCAAGATAAAATGTCGGTTCTTGGTGTCAGATTTTATAAAACAAATTTCCCCCTTCATTACGCTTTATTCAGCTGGTGCGACTTATACTCCGGAGCGACTTATAGCCCGAAAAATACAGTATTTGGCCTGGGGAACGAAGGGGTCTGTTAGAGGCAGGGTTCCCACAGTGATGGAAATCCTGAAAAAGTCATGGAAATTGAAAATGTCATTTCCCAAGCTTGGAAAAGTCACGTAATTTTAGTGTCTCTTTCACGCAACTACAGCGTTCTGTAGTTAGAATCAAGTTTTCACGAGGCTGTTGTGATTATTTCTGAACGTCTGCGCAGCCGCTCCAGCAGCACAACACACAATAAGGTGTTTTGTTTGAATGAGACGACGGTAAACGCCCTGACAGGATTCTGAATGTTAAAAAACTAAGATAACAAACCATAAGGTGAGTGGAAAGAGTTCACACTTCATATTTAGCCCTAAAATGATGCTCAGTTCAACACACGCGGCCGTTATGAGCTCACAGGTACGGCCGTGTTTAACGAAAAGAAAATCAGAATAAACATAACATTAATAAGAAATTTTGTGGTGGAGCAACTGTACAGAAGGTTTAAAACTGTGCACCGCTTTCTACCACTTTAAAAAGAAGTTTAAATGTTTAACTCTGAGCAGATGCATGAACTATGAGACTGAGTTTGTGCTGTAGTCTCTGCTGTACTGTTACTCATTTGTTTGTTACTCATTTATTTGCTGTATTTATGTACTGATGCAATGAGGAATAAAGGGTAAAGGCAGAATAAGCTCAAGCTTCAGTTTACACCTTTTCTGTGTATGTTAAATGTGACTGTGTCTATGGAATAATAGAAGAAGAATAGACTTGTGACCGAAATAAATAAATCCATTCTTCACATGTAGGTGCTGTAAAGTCATGGAAAATTAACTTTAGGTCACGAAAAAGTCATGGAAAAGTTTTGAAATGTTGTCACTCACCCACTCACCCCACTTCCTTTTTTTGTGTTGTACTGTGTTATGTTTTACTGTCATTAACCCTGTAATCCAGGGGTAGATGAAGCACCGTCATCAATATTGTTCCTTAAGTAAAAGTACAAATAAAGGAGCAAAAAATACTGAAGTAAAAGTATCACAATAAAAAAAAATCTAGTAAAAACTTAAACTATTGAAGTATCTGTTTAAAAATGGACTTTGAGATTAAAAAGTAAAAAAATATTTTGTATTTTTGAACAATTAAAGCATCATGTAGTGTTTTTGATAAAGAATTTAGCTGATTATAGGGTTTAGGATCAGATACAAAGGTGAAAAATGACTCAAGTAAAAGTAAAATATTGGACGAGAAAATCGACTTAAGTAAAAGCATTGAAGCACCTGTTTAAAAAGTAAAAGTATTTTGCAGTTTCAGAACAACTGCAAGATGAAATGTAGTGATTTTGATAAAGAATTTAGCAGATTTGAACAGATTTCTTTATTTTTCTAGCTCTTTTTGTGTATTTATGAATTTGCAAAAAATACTCATCACATGAAAAACTCTAGTATCTGTTTAAAAATGTACTTTGAGAGTAAAAAGTAAAAGTATTTTGTATTTTTGGACAATTAAAGCGTCAAATGTAGTGTTTTTGATAAAGAATTTAGCTGATTTTAAGTGATTTAACTGATTTGTTCGTCATTCTAGCTGTTTTTATGTGGAGTTTGCTCAAAGTTGGGATGTTAACTCAAATTAAATGTGCTAAAAAGAAGTCTCAGCCGTTTCAGCAGGTCTTAAACCATAAAGAAAAGCACTTTTTTACTTTTGAGTCCAGATTTAAACTGTACTGGAGTCGAAAGTTGTAGTAAATGTAGTGATAAAAGGGGAAAAAATCCACTGTAAAATGTATTTAAGTAAAGTACAGATGCCTAAACTTTGTGCTTAGATGTTGTCCTTGTATTTTTATACTTCCCTTCCGCCTCTGTTGTAATCCACACGTTTTTAAACCGTACACACCTTTTTATTTATGAATAGGCTGTTTATAGAGTACTGAGAAAGACAGCTGTTTATACAATCACACATAACGGCACGTACGCACCGCGGCCAGGAACACTTCGGGTCACACGCGCTCGTAAATTAATCATTACAATGTGATTAATTTATCCTGGTGTTAAATGAGTCGGTCTCTGTGACTTTAGGCCTGAGGCGGGACTTCCTTTGGGCACGTTTCCTCCTAAATAAACCACAATAAGGTCACAACTCGTCCTGTTTAATGTCCTAACGCGGATTTAGACCTGTTCTAGTCCAGGTTTAGATCTGGGTTTATCTAGATGCTAAAACTAGTATCGAATTTCCTTTTCCTTTTATAAGAATAATTAGAATTTGTGGAGTTTTTGTAGATTTTTTGGAACATTTGGACAAAAAGTGAATTATCAGTGATAGACCTGGTTCAGTCCATATTAAGTCCTGGTTTAGTTCTGGTTTAATCCACAAAACACTGACATGATATAGACCTGGTTTAGTCCTGGTTCAGTTCTCTGCTCCAGGCTTTATTTAGTCCCAGTTCAGTCCTGTTTCACGCCAGGTTTAGTCCCGGTTTAGACCCTGATTTTGCCCTTGTTTAGTCCTGGTTTAATCCATGGTATAGACCTGCTCTAGTCCTGGTTTAGTCCTTTTTTAGACACTGGTTTAATTCTGCTTTCGTCCCAGTTCAGTCCTGGTTTACTCCTGGTTTAGTCCCGGTTTAGACCCTGATTTTGCCCTTGTTTAGTCCTGGTTTACTCCAGG
>CM060670.1:7707292-7797292 GCA_030686955.1 Odontamblyopus rebecca | reverse complement strand
TGATTTATCCTGTGAAGTGAACGTGATTTAAAGAACAAAACAAATAATATTCACAAAATCTTGTATTTTCAAAGGACAGACATAAAATGAGATAAACTAAATCATATCAAATCATAAATTCACTGCCTTGTATGTTTGTTAGTTTTTTTTGTTTCCAGTGTTTAAACTATGGACAGAATAATATTTGTGTCTGAAATAAAGAATATCTGAAGAAGTGCAAGAAAAACAAAGGTTCAGATAATTTCATATTGTCACATGAAGTTTTTCTCACTTTAGACTCAGTGCGAAAAAGAACCACAACTTTTACTCAAATAAGAGTTACACTGTACTGTATTTTACTCAAGTGTTGCTTCAATTAAAATATTACTTTAACAAATAAACCTGCAGATTTAGGCTGAATACTTTTCTCAAACAGAAAAAACTCTGTTCCACCTTGTGATGTCATGTGGTGATACAGGAAGTGCTCCACTGTGTTTCTAAACTCCACACACCTTCACTAGAATCGTTTAGATGATTTCAGGAATCATCTGGAATTATCCATCTTAACTCAATTAAAGGTAAAATGGTGTTAACTTTAACTTGAAAAGTACCACTAGGCCTTCATGACGTCACAAAGTGGAACAGAACATTTGGAGCTTTGGAGATGTAGGCAGACGTGTAGTGACTATTTATGATCAAACTCTGAACTAAACATAACTCAGATAATCACTTTTGGGCACCGTGGGGACGTGGTTTACGCAGGGAAGGAAAAAAACAAAATCAACGTCCATGAACAGACCTGTATTTCCAAGATTTATTCCAGGCAAACAGCAAGAATACATGTTAAGGCTTTACCCTTTCCTGTTGACAGGTAAGAAACCACAGGCCGATCCAAGTGCACTCTGTTCTACTGGTACCACCCATTTTTATACCCTATGAGCCCCAGAGCTTAAACCAAAATAGAAAAGGTGCTAAAGGTAAATAACAGCAAACTAGACTAAACAAATTAGCACCATAATATTAACATAGCAAAACTATATTATACACATTAACAAAACTAAATTAATAAACTAATTAACAAACAAAAATATCCATCCATCTTCTTCTGTTTTCTGTCTGTTCACTGCCCAGTCCTCTGTGCACCTGACCCCCCCTATGAACCCCTCTGCAGGTGGTGAGCCCACAGGAGGGAACAAAAATAAAAAACAAAACTAACAAACTAAATTTAGAATAAACAAAATAAGCAAATAGCTCCTACAAGACTAATAATGCAGGACCACGTTAACATGTGAATGAAACAAAACACAACTCCAGGTCTGTTTCTGATGAGGAAACAACATTCTGACATGGCTAAAACGTCACAAGAGTCAGTTTTATGTATTATAAGTATGAAGTATTATATTGGACCTTTACATTTTCTGCATTTGCACAAATCCCGTTTTTATTCTCGCGTTTTTTCATTCTCCATCTCTTCTAACTCTGTCCTGGTTTAATTCTGAAGGCGCAGACCGGATCCCTCCTCTGTGCGCCTTTGCGCAGTGACAGTTTCTTGTTTTCGATACAAACAGGCAGTGCGTGCGGCTCTCTGCGCACTTTACGCACGTAGCACCGCAGGGCGCGATCCTCTCCCACCCGTGGACTCTCTTCACCCACTGCTTTTGTCCTGCGGGTTTAGGACAAACACGACTGGGTCAAACACGAGGAATGTATCGTATTTGTTAGATTTATCTTTGACTTTATTGATTGTATTTGGATTTTTTTCGTCAAATCGGTTTTTCGCGAGCGCAGATCCTGAGTGGACTACGTGACTCTGAGACTCTCCACGGACACGTAACTTCTGCAGCCGAAGATTTGTATAAAACTTTAGATTTTTAAAGACATTCAAAGTTTAGCGCTCCAACAGTTTGAGTTTGACTTTACCCAAGTTTTGCACAATTGTTGCTACGGTTTGGGGTGAAAATCTGCAACGTCATGACACATGTATGAACAAATGTAAACGGTTTGATTTGCACCTTTTTAACCCAGAAAATAGTTAATACAATTACCAATATTTATTGTTTTCTACAAAAACTAGACTGACTTTTTAGGTTCAGTTTGAAGTTTCAACCTTATAAACAAACAGTATTTTGTAACTAGCATTTTTCCCTAAAAGTAACAGAACTATATTTTCTGTACTTTTTTTGTTTTTGACGTTTTATTACGTTACACCAGCTAAAGATTTTTACGTAGTTGGAGGTAACACCTGTTTTTACTTTTACAAACCGCAGAAATTAAAGTGAAAACTGCTGTCACACGTTTTTGTTTGTGTGGAACTAAACTGTAGTTCAAGTGTTTTCTCTGAAACCGCCACAATTTCGGCTATCCTGGATTCCGGGCCCAAACCCAGAACCCGCAGAGACCTGGTCCGGACTAAAAGGACCCTCTGCAAGCCCCTCCCACTCCTCTGCAAGCCCCTCCCCCTCGACAGGTCGCTCCCCCTCGCCGCGGCCGAAGCCAGGATGCCGTTAGCGGAGCCGGTGGGCGACATGGACATAGAGCAGATCGTGGCACAGCGCGTCGTTCCCGCCCTCTCGGCTCAGGGCTTCTGCTGGTTGGACGGCGTGCTGGGCGACGTCACCGGGGGGGCGGTGCTCGAGCAGGTGAGGAGGATGCACCTGTCGGGAGCTCTGAAGGGGGGGCAGCTGATGCGCGCAGCCCCGGGAGTGAAGAGGAGCGCGGTGAGAGGCGACCGGATCGCCTGGGTGTGCGGAGCGGAGCGAGGATGTGACGCCATCAATGCGCTGCTCGTCGTCATCGATAAACTGGTGACCAGCGCCGCCCGGACGCTCAACCGACCGATCAGCCACCGCTCCAAGGTGAGACCTGCACCAGGAAACACAGACATACACAAGGAGGGTCTGCTGATGTGTCACGAGGCAAGACACCGAACAATGTTTTATACAATGAAGGAGTTTATCCTGGGGACAAGCTGGTTCAGTCTTAGTTCAGTCCTGGTTTAGACCTGGTTTATACCTGGTTTGGACCTGGTCTAGACCTGGTTTGGTCCTAGTCTAGACCTGGTCTAACCCTCTTCTCCCTCTTTAGGCGATGGTGGCGAGTTATCCAGGTTCAGACCTGGTTTAGATCAGGTTCAGTCCTGGTTTAGATCTGTTTGGACCTGGTCTAGACCTGGTCTAACCCTCTTCTGTCTCTTTAGGCGATGGTGGCCTGTTATCCAGGGGGAGGAGCCGGTTATGTGAAACATGTGGACAATCCAAACAGTGACGGACGCTGCCTCACCTGCATCTACTACCTCAACAAAGACTGGAACGCAACAGTGAGTGTTTAAAGTACTTTTACTACTACTACTATTAGTACTACTATTAGTACTACTAGTATTAGTCGAGCAGTGGCTCAGCTCAGTTCAGTGCAAACTGAGGTTGTGTCCTGGGGCAACACACTAAGCTCAGCCACACTGCCTCAGGTGAGACATGAGGTGTGTGGTGGGTGACGGTCGGAGGGGCCGATGGTGCAGATTGGCAGCCTCACCTCTGTCCGTCTGCCCCAGGGCAGCTGTGGCTACACAAGTGTGTTGTGGATTTACCTGCAGAGTCTGTGGGGGACACTCAACCCAAAAACATGCACCATAGGTCAGAGACTTCAGGAAGAATCACTATGTGGAGCACAGCTAATGGAGGTCAAACTAAATACAATGCAAATATGCACACGCCTGGGCTGGTCCAGTGTTTTCACTGTATTCACAGACTGTAGAGAGTGAAAGTCTGAGACATTAGAACACACAACCTGACGTTCTCTGGCCGTACTGTGTTATAATGTGACCCCTGACCTCTCTGTGTACCTGACCCCTGACCCCTGACCTCTCTGTGTACCTGACCCTGACCTCTCTGTGTACCTGACCCTGACCTCTCTGTGTACCTGACCTCTGACCTCTGCCCTGTGGTGTTAAACAGGAGCACGGCGGGGTGCTGAGGATCTATCCTGAGGGTCGACCTTATGTGTGCGACATCGAGCCTTTGTTTGACCGACTGCTGCTCTTCTGGTCTGACCGAAGGAACCCACACGAAGTCCGGCCCTCCTACGCCACCAGGTAAATGTGCACAACAGGTAAACGTACAGGTAAATAATGTACAGCCCAGGTACAGGTAACTTTACAGCACAGTTAAGTGTACAGGTAAATAATGCACAGCACATGTAAACTATAGCCCAGGTAACAGCCAATCACAGAGCAGGGAGGGGTCAGGTGATGAGGAAGTACTGCCTTATATGGAAATGAATAAATTAATCAGTGAGGCTCTACTGTAACACGTGCCTCTGTGGTATTTATTACAGTAAAAATACAGTGAAGATGCATTCTCTCTGTGAGCGTGTTAAAGTATTTCTGTAAATGATAGAACGTGTTTGTGTTTCAGATACGCCATCACTGTTTGGTATTTCGACTCAGAGGAACGAGCCGAGGCAAAGAGACGCTGCAGAGAACGAAGCGGTACGACAATAAACTCTGTTCTATACACACAAATACAGAAATATAGAGTATATAGTGTATAGTACATGTACAAATATATTACTGCTGCCACCACTACTACTACAGCTACTGTTACTACTGCAACTACTACTACTACTACTACCACTACTACTACTGCTACTACTGCTACTACCACTACTACTGCTACTACTGCTACTACCACTACTACTTCTACTACTACTACTACTACTACTGTTACTACTACAACCACTACTACTACTACAACCACTACTACTACTACTGTTACTACTGCTACTACTACTACTACTGTTACTACTGCTACTACTACTACTACTACTACTACCACTACTACTACTACTGTTACAACTACTACTATTAGTACTGCTACTGTTACTACTATTACTTCTACTACTACTACTTACTACTACTACTACTACTACTACTACTTCTACTACTACTACTGCTACTGCTACCACTACTACTACTATTACTACTACATCTACTTCTACTGTTACTACTGCTACTACTACTACTATTATTTCTGCTACTACTACTACTACTACCACTACTACTATTACTACTGTTACTACTACTACCACTGCTATTAGTACTGCTACTGCTACTACTATTACTACTACTACTACTACTACTGTTACTACTACAACCACTACTACTACTACAACCACTACTACTACTACTGTTACTACTGCTACTACTACTACTACTGTTACTACTGCTACTACTACTACTATTATTTCTACTACTACTACTACTACTACTACCACTATTACTACTACTTCTTCAACTACCAATACTACTGTAACAACTACTACTTCTATTACTATTACTGCTGCTACTTTTGCTACTACTACTACTACTTCTATTATTACTACAATTATTACTACTACGACTTTAACTGCTGTTGTATTTCACTCTTCCTCATCATTTTTAAACCTTTGTGCTTTTCTAAAACTCTCAAATGCTTCACGTCGTCTTTTAAAAGTTCCTCCTCAGAGTTTCTGATCTGTCGTCTTCTGTTCCAGACTCAGAAAACAGTAATTCGAGTGAGTGACGCCGTCGCCGGGTCCGAGGTCGACGGCGACGAGTGAAGCGTTTACATGTGAAGAGGGTTTTCCCACAGTGACCACAGGGGGCGCCGCTGGACCTGACGCGGCGCTCCTTCTTCTCTGGAGCCAGGATGGAGGAGCAGAAGGACAGTTCCACCAGACAAACTGCACTATTAGTTTGTTTAAGTTTAGATCACATTATAATCTATTCTAAGAGACTGTTTATAAAGAGGGGGTACTTTACGTCTGTGTGCTAGAAACTATAACATATTTAACTCAGAGTGGTTCCTTTTATTGTTTGGATAATCCCATATTCGCTCAAGCCATGTCTTTGCTCCCCGCGCTAAGTCCCGCCCCCTTCAGGCTCTATTCACGCTCACCGGAAGACGTTTGGAAACATGCGGATGACGACTTCCGGTGTAGTTCCCGACATGACACGTGATAAAACTGCAGATTCAGCAGCAGCGTTTTCACAACCTGCCAAAGCTTTTCCATGAAAGACGAGACTCTAATCAAGTCTTCAGTGGCCACGTATTGTTCTGAATTAAATAGTTCGGAATTAAAATGTTCTCCTTTGAGTTTACATAGAAATAATCATTCCAAATTGAGGTTTACATGGAAAACACGTTAAATCGTCTTTATTTCATTCCGCTCAGCGTCTGGGGGTGGGGAAGGTTCTGATTGGACAGCGACCCAAACGTATTTCCGTCTTTGGGATTAAAAAAACACACTTCAGCTGCTCCCGGCTTTTCTGTCATCTCGGTTTGTCGTTACGCCGCCGACACAAACACGATCTGAACTTTTCCCGCGGTTGTTCCGATGTTAATGAACAACCACTCCTCACGCTTTACGTCTGTGAGCTGAGGAGGAGAAGGGAAGAGCGTCGGAGAAGGAGGAAGAAGACAAACTGAGTCTGAGGCTGCCACACCTCAGCCCACTCCCACATCCCGCTCACAAATCCAAAGAGACGTGGCGGAAAGTCCGAAGTTGGATCGTCCGGATCGCGTCAGAAGGGCGACCCAACGAGCGCACGCTGACAGACCGGAATTAGGAATTATCTTTAAAACGAATAAACGTTTACATGATTTAAAATGGGAATAAACCTCGCACTTACTTTGGAATTAAGTTAAATTCCGAATAATCATTTTCATTAGGAATTAAGTGTTTACATGGTCTTTGAATGAAAGCTCTCAAATGTCACTTACAGACCTTTTTATTATTAAATTAGATAACTTATAATACACAAATTAATAGGCCGTGTATAAAAGGGAAAAAAAACAAGAATACGATGACGTCTAGATGAAGAAAACCGCGCCGTTTTCTCAGTTTTCCTAGATTTTGTTCCTGAGCCCAAAGGAAGTCGTCATCCGCATGTTTCCAAACGTTTTCCGGTTTTGTGACCTAAGCGTGAACAGAGCCCATCAGTGCACGTCCCGCTAATGAAACCATTCCACAACCATTCCCGTCGGGTCTGTGAAGCTGGTGTGTGCAGTTTTCATGTTTTTGTATATTTATGGAGAATGTCGTGTGGGAGTTTGGGTGACGTAGGAAGAAGGGATTGAACAGGGCCTGGGAGAGATCACTACACTACTCCAACATGCACGAAAGACATATAAAATCTCCTAAAAAAGTTTATAAATTAAAGTAAATTTTATAGGAAAATGCCCCTTTTTATAGATGTATATGGATATATTTGTGTATTTTTGTTTACCAATCATTTTGTGAAATCTGTAACTGCTGCACCTCTGATTATTCACGTTCCTTGAATGTTTTTTGTTGTTGTTATATTTAACCAAAAACTGTTCCGGAATCAGATTTTTGTAATAAATTATTGTTTACATTTGTGAAAAGGCTGTGGACTGAGTGAATCCTCTGCTCTTCTCATTGTGTCCTCTGTAGCTGCAGGTTATTGCTTTACGCACTAGATGGCGCTGTTACTCCACTTATAAACCAGTCTGGAGTCTCAGTAATGAAGCTGTGAAAGAGCCTAAAACACCATTTCATTCTGTAGGTGCGGGTTTAATGTTTTGTTATGATGACCTCCTCAGACTGTAGAAAATGCCCTTTTCCGTCTCATTCTCTGGTGTTTTCATCAGAAATCTCCAAAAGTCAAACCCAGAAATGTTTTTTACTGATCATTTCTATCAGTGACAAAGTCCATTCTGCCGCTGCGTTTATCCAACCACAACATCTGGGAGGGCATCTGACACAACACAACATCTGCAGATTCGATAGAGACATCTGACCTCCCCCCAAACCAGGGATACAGGAGGATGGGAGGACCTGGTTTAGTCCTGGTTTAGTCCTGGTTTAGTCCTGGTTTAGTCCTGGTTTAGTCCTGGTTTAGGGATATAGGAAGATGGGAGGGGATCAAACACTGGGAAAGAGGAGGATAAAGAAGTATCTGGTTTGGATCTAGTTTAGTCCCATTTTAGTCCTGGTTTAGGGCTAGATAGGAGGGCATCTGACACACAGGGATACAGGATGGGAGAATGTGGCTTAGACCAGGTCTGCACCTGGTTTAGTCACTGGTTTAGTCCTGGTTTAGCCCTGGTTTAATCCTCATTTAGTCCTGGTTTAGTTTCTGGTTCAGTCCTGGTTACTCCCTGATTTAGTACTGATTAGTCACTGGTTTAGTCTCGGGTTTAGTCCTGGTTTAGGTATACAGGAGGATGGGAGGGCATCTGACACACAAGGATACAGGAGGATGGGAGAATGTGGTTTAGTCTTGGGTTTAGTCCTGGTTTACTTCTGGTTTAGGTGTACAGGAGGGTGGGAGGGCATCTGACTCAGTGGGATAGAGGAGGAATAGGAGAATACGGTTTAGTCCTGGTTTAGTCCTGGTTTAGACCCTGATTTAGTCCCTGGTTTAGACCTAGTTTAGGAACATACAGGAAGATGGAAGGAACGGGTTTAGTCCTGGGTTGGACCTGGTTTAGTCCTAGTTTAGTCCCAGGTTTAGGAATATATAGGAAGATGGGAGGGCATCTGACACACAAAGATACAGGAGGGTGGGAGGATCTGGTTTAGACCGGGTCTGGACCTGCTTTAGGCCTAGTTTAGTCCTGTTTAGGGATACATGATGATGGGAGGATCTGCTTTAGTCCTGGTTTAGATATACAGGAGGGTGGGAGGGCATCCGGCTCATTGGGACACAGGAGGGTGGGAGGGCATCCGGCTCAGTGGGACACAGGAGGGTGGGAGGGCATCCGGCTCATTGGGACACAGGAGGGTGGGAGGGCATCCGGCTCAGTGGGACACAGGAGGGTGGGAGGGCATCTGGCTGAGTGGGACACAGGAGGGTGGGAGGGCATCTGGCTCAGCGGGATATTGCGGTTTCTTTATTATCCGTCTCTTTCTGGAGGTGCAGTAATAATCTGGACGAGGTCAGAGACTCCTCGACCCGGCGCCACTTTAAATATTTCACACGATTTTAAATGAGCGTCCATGAATGATAGATCACAGAGGAGGACGAGAGGAAGAGGGGAGGAGGAGGGGAGGAAGAGGAGGACGAGAGGGAGGAAGAGGAGGAGGGGGCAAAAGAGGAGAAGAGGAGAAAAATTAGGAGTGGAGAGAGACAAAACGAGGTGATAGACGAGAAAGAGACAAGGGAGGGGAAGAGAGAAAGAGAGGAGAGGGGTAGAAGAATGAAAAGAAGAGAGAGAAAGAGAGGAGAGGGGTAGAAGAATGAAAAGAAGAGAGGGAGAAAGAGAGGAGAGGGGTAGAAGAATGAAAAGAAGAGAGGGAGAAAGAGAGGAGAGGGGTAGAAGAATGAAAAGAAGAGAGGGAGAAAGAGAGGAGAGGGGTAGAAGAATGAAAAGAAGAGAAAGAAAGATACGAGAGGAGAGGGGTAGAAGAACGAAAAGAAAAGAGGGAGAAAGAGAGGAGAGGGATAGAAGTATGAAAAGAAGAGAGAGAAAGATACGAGAGGAGAGGGGTAGAAGAATGAAAAGAAAAGAGGGAGAAAGAGAGGAGAGGGATAGAAGTATGAAAAGAAGAGAGCTGATGAAAGAGGGAGTAAAAAGAGAAAGACGGAGAGGAGGGTCATAGGGGAAAGCCAAAGGAAAGGAGAGTGTAGAAAAGGAAAGAAAGAGGGATAGAAATAGGATAGGGAAGGGAGGTGAAGAGCAAAAGCAGATCAGAGATAGAGTGAGGCGCAGATAGAAGGTGTGAAGAGAGAGGAAATAGAAAAGAGGAGGAGAGAGTCCCAGGGGCGTCCGTCTCTCCTCCTCCTTTCTCCCCTTTCTCTTTCTTTCCTCCTCTAACCGAATCCCTTCAGATCGATGATGTGATTCCAGGATTCAGGAGGATTCATGTCTGAGAGACACTTTATTATTCGTTTGTCTGCATCTCCAAAGCTCAAAACGCTCTGTTCCACCTTGTGATGTCATCAAGTGGGAGTTTTCAAGTTAAATTTCAAGGTTTTCGATGTTTTTTCAAGGTATTTTTTTTAACCTTTCGTTCAGAAGAGATCAGCATTTCCACGGCTGGAACGATCCAAATGATTCTAGTGAAGGTGAACGGCAGGAGTCTCCAACCCTAACTCCACAACACAAATACAAACTCCACAACACAAATACAAACACCACAACACAAATACAAACTCCACAACACAAATACAAACACCACAACACAAATACAAACACCACAACACAAATACAAACACCACAACACAAATACAAACTCCACAACACAAATACAAACTCCACAACACAAATACAAACACCACAACACAAATACAAACTCCACAACACAAATACAAACTCCACAACACAAATACAAACACCACAACACAAATACAAACACCACAACACAAATACAAACTCCACAACACAAATACAAACTCCACAACACAAATACAAACTCCACAACACAAATACAAACTCCACAACACAAATACAAACACCACAACACAAATACAAACTCCACAACACAAATACAAACTCCACAACACAAATACAAACTCCACAACACAAATACAAACTCCACAACACAAATACAAACACCACAACACAAATACAAACTCCACAACACAAATACAAACACCACAACACAAATACAAACTCCACAACACAAATACAAACACCACAACACAAATACAAACTCCACAACACAAATACAAACTCCACAACACAAATACAAACTCCACAACACAAATACAAACTCCACAACACAAATACAAACTCCACAACACAAATACAAACTCCACAACACAAATACAAACATCACAACACAAATACAACCACAACACAAATACAAACTCCACAACACAAATACAACCACAACACAAATACAAACATCACAACATAAATACAAACGCCACAACACAAATACAAACTCCACAACGCAAATACAAACTCCACAACACAAATACAAACTCCACAACACAAATACAAACATCACAACAAAAATACAAACACAACACAAATACAAACACCACAACACAAATACAAACACCACAACACAAATACAACCTCCACAACACAAATACAAACATCACAACACAAATACAAACGCCACAACACAAATACAAACTCCACAACACAAATGTAAACACCACAACACAAATACAAACTCCACAACACAAATACAAATTCCACAACACAAATACAAATTCTACAACACAAATACAAACATCACAACACAAATACAAATATCACAACACAAATACAAACTCCACAACACAAATACAAATATCACAACACAAATACAAACTCCACAACACAAATACAAACTCCACAACACAAATACAAACATCACAACACAAATACAAACTCCACAACACAAATACAAACTCCACAACACAAATACAAACACCACAACACAAATACAAACTCCACAACACAAATACAAACACCACAACACAAATACAAACTCCCCAACACAAATACAAACACCACAACACAAATACAAACTCCACAACACAAATACAAACACCACAACACAAATACAAACATCACAACACAAATACAAACTCCCCAACACAAATACAAACTCCACAACACAAATACAAACTCCACAACACAAATACAAACTCCACAACACAAATACAAACTCCACGACACAAATACAAACTCACAACACAAATACAAACGCCACAACATAACTACAAACTCCACAACACAAGTACAAACTCCACAACACAAATACAAACACCAAACTCCACAACACAAATACAAACTCACAACACAAATACAAAGATCACAACACAAATACAAACATCACAACACAAATACAAACTGCACAACACAAATACAAACTCCACAACACAAATACAAACTCCACAACACAAATACAAACTCCACAACACAAATACAAACTCCACAACACAAATACAAACATCACAACACAAATACAAACTCCACAACACAAATACAAACACCACAACACAAATACAAACTCCACAACACAAATACAAACATCACAACACAAATACAAACACCACAACACAAATACAAACTCCACAACACAAATACAAACACAACACAAATACAAACACCACAACACAAATACAAACATCACAACACAAATACAAACATCACAACACAAATACAAACGCCACAACACAAATACAAACACAACAGAAATACAAACTCCACAACACAAATACAAACATCACAACACAAATACAAACGCCACAACACAAATACAAACACAACACAAATACAAACTCCACAACACAAATACAAACGCCACAACACAAATACAAACATCACAACACAAATACAAACGCCACAACACAAATACAAACACAACACAAATACAAACACCACAACACAAATACAAACACCACAACACAAATACAAACACCACAACACAAATACAAACTCCACAACACAAATACAAACACCACAACACAAATACAAATGACACAACACAAATACAAATGGCACAACACAAATACAAACTCCACAACACAAATACAAACACCACAACACAAATACAAACTCCACAACACAAATACAAACTCCACAACACAAATACAAACACCACAACACAAATACAAATGACACAACACAAATACAAATGCCACAACACAAATACAAACTCCACAACACAAATACAAAGATCACAACACAAATACAAACATCACAACACAAATACAAACTGCACAACACAAATACAAACTCCACAACACAAATACAAACTCCACAACACAAATACAAACTCCACAACACAAATACAACCACAACACAAACACAAACTTCACAACACAAATACAAACATCACAACACAAATACAAACTCCACAACACAAATACAAACACCACAACACAAATACAAACACCACAACACAAATACAAACACCACAACACAAATACAAACTCCACAACACAAATACAAACTCCACAACACAAATACAAACTCCACAACACAAATACAAACTCCACAACACAAATACAAACTCCACAACACAAATACAAACACCACAACACAAATACAAACTCCACAACACAAATACAAACACCACAACACAAATACAAACACCACAACACAAATACAAACTCCACAACACAAATACAAACACCACAACACAAATACAAACTCCACAACACAAATACAAACACCACAACACAAATACAAACACCACAACACAAATACAAACTCCACAACACAAATACAAACTCCACAACACAAATACAAACACCACAACACAAATACAAACTCCACAACACAAATACAAACATCACAACACAAATACAAACTCCACAACACAAATACAAACTCCACAACACAAATACAAATGCCACAACACAAATACAAACTCCACAACACAAATACAAACATCACAACATAAATACAAACTCCACAACACAAATACAAACTCCACAACACAAATACAAAGGCCACAACACAAATGCCACAACACAAATACAAACATCACAACACAAATACAAATACAACACAAATACAAACTCCACAACACAAATACAAACTCCACAACACAAATACAAACTCCACAACACAAATACAAACATCACAACATAAATACAAACTCCACAACACAAATACAAACACCACAACACAAATACAAACACCACAACGCAAATACAAACACCACAACACAAATACAAACATCACAACACAAATACAAACTGCACAACACAAATACAAACACCACAACACAAATACAAACTCCACAACACAAATACAAACACCACAACACAAATACAAACACCACAACACAAATACAAACTCCACAACACAAATACAAACCCACAACACAAATACAACTCCACAACACAAATACAAACCACAACACAAATACAAACTCCACAACACAACATACAAACTCCACAACACAAATACAAACATCACAACACAAATACAAACTCCACAACACAAATACAAACCCACAACACAAATACAAACGCCACAACATAAATACAAATCACAACACAAATACAAACACTGCAACAAAAATACAAACGCCACAACACAAATACAAACTCTACATAACAAATTCAAACCCAACAGCAGAAATACAAACTCCACAACACAAATACAAACATCACAACACAAATACAAACGCCACAACACAAATACAAACACAACACAAAAAAAAAATCCACACAACAAAGACAAACACCACAACACAAATACAAACATCACAACACAAATACAACTCACAACACAAATACAAACTCCACAACACAAATACAAACTCCACAACAGAAATACAAACTCCACAACACAAATACAAACGCCACAACACAAATGCAAATGCCACAACACAAATACAAACTCCACAACACAAATACAAACTCCACAACACAAATACAACCACAACACAAATACAAACATCACAACACAAATACAAACTCCACAACACAAATACAAACACCACAACAAAAATACAAACTCCACAACATAAATACAAACACCACAACAAAAATACAAACTCCACAACATAAATACAAACACCACAACACAAATACAAACACCACAACATAACTACAAACTCCACAACACAAATACAAACTCCACAACACAAATACAAACACCACAACACAAATACAAACATCACAACACAAATACAAACATCACAACACAAATACAAACTCCACAACACAAATACAAACACCACAACACAAATACAAACTCCACAACACAAATACAAACACCACAACACAAATACAAACACCACAACACAAATACAAACTCCACAACACAAATACAAACTCCACAACACAAATACAAACACCACAACACAAATACAAACACCACAACACAAATACAAACACCACAACACAAATACAAACGCCACAACACAAATACAAACGCCACAACACAAATACAAACGCCACAACACAAATACAAACACCACAACACAAATACAAACACCACAACACAAATACAAACTCCACAACACAAATACAAACACCACAACACAAATACAAACACCACAACACAAATACAAACATCACAACACAAATACAACCACAACACAAATACAAACATCACAACATAAATACAAACGCCACAACACAAATACAAACTCCACAACGCAAATACAAACTCCACAACACAAATGCCACAACACAAATACAAACTGCACAACACAAATACAAACTCCACAACACAAATACAAACTCCACAACACAAATACAACCACAACACAAATACAAACTTCACAACACAAATACAAACGCCACAACACAAATACAAATGCCACAACACAAATACAAACGCCACAACACAAATGCAAACCCCACAGCACAAATACAACCCCACAACACAAATACAAACGCCACAACACAAATACAAACACAACACAAATACAAACACCACAACACAAATACAAACAACACAACACAAATACAAACGCCACAACACAAATACAAACAACACAACACAAATACAAATGCCACAACACAAATACAAACTGCACAACACAAATACAAACACCACAACACAAATACAAACACCAGAACAACAATACAAACACCACAACACAAATACAAACACCACAACACAAATACAAACATCACAACACAAATACAAACACCACAACACAAATACAACCACAACACAAATACAAACTCCACAACACAAATACAACCACAACACAAATACAAACATCACAACATAAATACAAACGCCACAACACAAATACAAACTCCACAACGCAAATACAAACTCCACAACACAAACACAAACATCACAACATAAATACAAACGCCACAACACAAACACAAACTTCACAACACAAATACAAACTCCACAACACAAATACAAATGCCACAACACAAATACAAACTCCACAACATGAATACAAACTCCACAACACAAATACAAACTCCACAACACAAATACAAAAGCCACAACACAAATACAAACTCCACAACATGAATACAAACACCACAACACAAATACAAACACCACAACACAAATACAAACATCACAACACAAATACAAACACCACAACACAAATACAAACGCCACAACACAAATACAAACTGCACAACACAAATACAAACTCCACAACACAAATACAAACTCCACAACACAAATACAAACTCCATAACATGAATACAAACACCACAACACAAATACAAACACCACAACACAAATACAAACATCACAACACAAATACAAACACCACAACACAAATACAAACGCCACAACACAAACACAAACTTCACAACACAAATACAAACTCCACAACACAAATACAAATGCCACAACACAAATACAAACTCCACAACATGAATACAAACACCACAACACAAATACAAACACCACAACACAAATACAAACATCACAACACAAATACAAACTCCACAACACAAATACAAACTCCACAACACAAATACAAACTCCACAACACAAATACAAACGCCATAACACCAAAGAAAGCCACAACAGAAGTGATCACGAGGAGGATCGAGCAGGAAATGAGTGGTAAAAGTTGAAGAAGAAGGAACGTAAAATAGAAGGAGGAAGTAAAGAAGGAAAGTAAAAGAACAGAGAAGTGAACAAAGTTGGAAACGTTTGTTAAAGTAATTTATTGTTTTGTGTCCAAGATCGTTGTCATTGTCTGAGCGTTGTAAATAATTTTCCTTTTAATGTCCGTGACCACAGATTCAGGATTCAGATTTGTGGCTAAGTGAGGTACTGTAGCCCAAGAAAAAAACTCTCCCATAGAAGCACAGAGCATTATGTGAAACCAAACTGCCC
Organism: Odontamblyopus rebecca; assembly: GCA_030686955.1. Lineage (NCBI taxonomy): Eukaryota > Metazoa > Chordata > Actinopteri > Gobiiformes > Gobiidae > Odontamblyopus > Odontamblyopus rebecca. The sequence continues at coordinate 7,780,583 of CM060670.1, read as the reverse complement.
GTGTTCTGCTGACAGGGCGTCCACAGCTTTCAAAAAGGTCGGATTTTGTAGGATTCTTTTGTATTTTGTATTTTTACAATTTGAACTTTAAAAAATGTTTTAATCGTCAAAGTGCCTAAAAGTCAGTTTTGTAAGAGTTCTCCTCGCCGCGCTCTGATTGGTCAGAACTGTGTTTCTGACGTCACTGGTTTAGTCCTGGTTTGGTCCCTGGTTTAGTCCTGGTTTAGTTCTGGTTTAGTCCCTGGTTTAGTCCCTGGTTTAGTCCTGGTTTGGTCCCTGGTTTAGTCCTGGTTTAGTTCTGGTTTAGTCCCTGGTTTAGTTCTGGAATACACAGGAAGATGGGAGAGTTTGGTTTAGTCCTACTTTAGTCCTGGTTTAGAAAAGTTGGGCTGTGGAAGTAAAAATCTTTTTTCGAGATCATGCGTCAATGAGCACAGACCATCAAAAACAATACAATACAAACAAATTTGATTATAGATCTGTGGGATCAAGCGGGAAGTGAATGGGAAAAGAAGAAGAAAAGAAGAAGAAGATTAAGAACGTGAAAAGTCAAGGAACAGAGAAGTGAACAAAGTTGGAAACGTTTGTTAAAGTAATTTATTGTTTTGTGTCCAGGATCGATGTCGCCGTCTGAGCGTCGTCAATAATTTCCCGCTTGATCCTCCTCGCTTGGTCCGTCGGAAAATAGAGTCCCACGGCCACTTCTGTTGTAGCTTTTCGTTGTGTTGAGTTGCTGAGCGCTTCCGGGTTGGAAAATAAAGTCCCGCAGTTATTTTCTTTGTGGCTTTTTTTGTTTTGCTGCAGCGTTTGCATTTGCTGTGAGCCTCCCCAGCTTCCGTACCCCATTTTTCTTTCTTTCTTCCCTCCATTCTTTCCTGTCCTGTGTAAAAATACGTCTCTTTCTCTCCATTTATCTGGGCTCCTTTTCAGAAAAGACGTGGCAGAATCGTGCAGTCAACTCTCGTCTTCAAAAGCTCCGATTAATATAAAAAGAGACACAAACACGAGCCATAAGAAGAATCAGACACAGGGATAGTTTTTGTTTTTTTAATATCTTCATTTGTTTGTCATTAGAATTTGATAACACTGTTACATTGATAATAAGAGGGACTTCCTTTTGTCCCGATCCATAAAAGAATCTGTAGAATTGTACAAGAAATAGTTAAAAACACACATTTTTCACAGTTAAATGGGCGACGTTTCTCTCGTCATTTTCAGAAACACGATGTGGTCGACAAAAACACAAACGCTTTACATCTGGGTGTATTTCCTGGTTTAGAACGAGACTCCCACCACGATACAACGAAAGAAAGACTCAAAAATAAATGATTCCATATTTAAATTTCGATTCTAAGCTACAGATTTGGCAAAAGTAGAAAACGGAGCCACAAACTCCTGAGTCTTCGTGGATCACAGTCTCAAAGATTCATGGAAATTAAAGTGGAAAATGAGTTAAAACATGAGCACAGATTGTTTTTGTTCTAAGGTTCTATCGTCTCACTCGGCTCAAAGCTCAGAGAAAACAGGGCGGCGTTTTGAGTTTGAAAGTACGAGCCGTTCTAGCACTTTAGATACTTATCATTTACTTTATAACACAGTAATAACACGGTAGCAGGATGGTAATAACATGGTAATAACACTTGGGATTAAAACAACGGAGATTTAAGATGCAAAACACTTGAATTTGTGTTGTCAGCCCTGACTTTTATTTAGTTTTTAAGTCTAAGTTTTGCAGTATTGACATAAACCTGGCAGATTTCCATGTTACGCTTGTTTTTTGGGATGCACCGATCCAGCTTTTTCCTGTTTCGATACCAATGTCGATACTTTGGCTTTAAGTGTTTGCCGATCCTCGATATCACCCGATACCAGAGCACTGAAAACATTTATTTATTTCCTTTAAACACAAAAAAACAATCTAAAAAAGTGTTTTGTAGCTGTTATTTATCGTCTATTGTAACTACAGAACTTAGAAAATATTACGAGGTGTTTTAGGGTTGCATCGTCCAGTATATCGGTTTATTACACCAATTTGTGCATCTAAATGGGTTATCAATTCAACCGATATCTCAGAATCGATATCTGATCCATCAAAATTGCCAAAATCGACGGCGATATATCGGTGCATCCCTCGCTCTGTTCATGGGTTTCAGCGTGCAGATTTATGCAACATTTTGAGGAGTTTTGGTGCGAATTTCAGGCTCTGAAAGATTGAATTCGGAGATCGCCGGTGTTCCAGTGTCTTGTAAAAGTCGAAAATGGGAAAATCCAACTTCCGACGGCAACTGAAACGCCGCTGAAAGTTGGATTTTCCCATTTCCGTCTTTTACAAGACACTGGGAAAATTCAACTTTCAACGGCAACTGGAACTCCGGCGATCTCCAAATTCAAACTTTCAGAGCCTGAAAATGATGAAACTTACGAGATCCAAGTTCTGATCTCCGAGAGCGACAGGAACACAGATTTTTCCATTTGCAAAGATATAATAATTTGTTTTAAACTGTTCATTACTCTTTTTTTTCTCTTGGAAACCCACAGATAGCACAAAAAACGAAAAGTTACCCATGGAAACTGACCACATACGTCATTCGTCTTTATAGTTTGTTACATCTAAACCCAGACTGTGAACGTAAAAGTTGGTTTAGTAAAAGAAAACTGAATTCTGGTTTTTGACGTTATTCAGCTTTCTTTGGTTTTGGATCCTGTCTGGACGTCTAAGGGGAAAACATATAGAAAAATTGTTATTTTTAATGTTATATCAACAGTTCTGCACCATACGCTCCCCGGTGATAAGACTTTACCATGTTTTTTCCATCCTAAAGCCATAAAGTAAAGTGTGGATTCATGTGAGCAGAAACATCTGATTTGGCAAAGTAAGAAAACTCTTTAAGACGTGATTTCTACCAATATTTACCAATCAAACACTGAGCATCTTAAAACCAAAAGCCGCCGTGGAGTCTCTGCTCTGAGATCACATTATATGGGTCGAAGAAGAGGGCTTACATCGAAATAAACGAAGATTCATTTAAAAATATATAAAAAATGTGCAAATCAAACCTGAGTTTCCCCCGATCTGTCCGAAAACGTGACACCTGGTTTGCATGAGAAGACGACTGATTATTGAGCCCTCTGAAAAACTCTTATTTTAACAAAGTAAAGGTAACATTTCCTGTTCACAGTTTTTCAAAATAAAAGTCTAAATGTCTAGATTCGGACCCTGGTTTTGCACAAGAAGACGCTGATTCCACATTGAGATCATTTGAACGAACAAACGAGGGACCAAACATCGGACGAAACATGCAATTTCCAAAACACCTAGAAAAATAGATTTATTGTGCGAAATATTTTTTATTCTTTTAGTTTCATTAAAAATCTTTAAAATTTCAGCTGTGAAATAGTATAATTCTAGTATTTTCTATTGTGTTCTAATCCCTACTTTTGTCCCGTGAGTCGGTGGGAACCAATGAAATACACCCAATGCATCCGCGCCCAAAGGAAGTCTGGGACGTCTTTGCTTTTGGCACAAATTTCAGAATAAAAGTTCCACTAAAATGCTACATAAGTCTTTTGTCTACATAGAATATTATTGAAGCTGAAGACTACATATCCCAGAATGCCTCGGGAGCGGTTCAAAGATGGCTGTGATTTTTTAGTCTCTGAGAAGCTGCGAGTGTACGAGGTTTTTTAGGACGACACAACAGCGAAAGCAACGAACGGAATTTTTACCCAAAGTTTTACACAGACGAAGGCGCAGACGGAGGTGGAGTCTACAAACGCAAAAAAGTGCTTTGTACAAGCCACCCACAGACACAACAACCTGCCCGGGCACTACAGCGAGGGACGGGGGAGGGGAGAGGCCGAGGAGAGGCCGAGGAGAGCACTTTATGAACAAGAACGACCTGCTTTACATCGTGGGAGGGTTTGAAACAGACCGGGTAAAGAAGTGGACGAGCTAAAGTCGAGATGTCAACACTTTTCCATGACTTTATGGCACTTACATGTGTAGAATTGAGCAGAGTTAATGCTTTGTGTTGCATTTTTGTATGAAAAGCGCTCAATAAATTCAGTTTGATTGATTGATTGATCCCTTTCCACTCACCTTATGGTTTGGTATTATAGTTTTTTAACATTCAGAATCCTGTCAGTGAGTTTATTGTCGTCTCTTTTAAACAAAACACCTTATTATGTATTAAAATGATCATAACAACCTAATAATAACTTAACAGAACGCTGTACACTGGAAACAAACTATATCTAGGCGAGTTAAAATGGCATAATTAAGAACATTTTACTTTATTTGAGTAGATTCATCTTGACAAGTGAAATTATGTGTTTTTTTCTTAATTCAAGCAAGATTTGATTGCATTTCATATTTTAAGTGCAAAAAGTTGGTGTTTTTCTTATTTTAAGTGTAGCAAGATGTATTTTCATATTTTAAATACAAAAAACTTACAGCACTGGCAGATGATTTTACTTATCAAATTAAATTTACTCAAATCCTGGTAAAAATTTCTTAATCCAAGTAATTTTAGCTTGTTTTTTGCAGTGTAGTTACTCGAAAAAGATACTAAAATTCTATGACTTTTCCAAAACTTTCAGTGAATTTACAAAATTCCATGACTTTTCCAGGCCCGGGAAATTACATTTTCAATTTCCATGACTTTTTCAGGATTTCCATGACCGCGGGAACCCTGTAAGTGAACATGACGTCACCCACAGCGTTCGGCTCCAGTCAAATGAAGCTAATCGAGGTTGAAAGTTACAGGGGTGAATTTGGAGCAGAGATTTAGGATCACAGGGCCTAAAGAGAAGCTCCAGAGCGAATCTGTTGATGGTAATGACTCTTCTCAGATAAAAAACACATAAAATCTAGTGCAATGTGTTTGTCCAGTTGCAATTTCCTCATTTAAAAGGTTCAAATTTCATAATAATTCAGCACATTTCTGTAGCACCGCTGACCTCCATGAGACCAAATCATTTTTTTCAGAAATCTGAAGTTATTCTGCATGTTTTTTTTGTACTTTAAGTGTTAAAATGTCATGTGGTGCGACCGTGCATCATGTGGTGCGACTAATAACAGCAGGAATTCTGTGGCTGGAGTTTAATAACAGACAAAGTAATGAATGGGTGAATGGTTCTTTAGGCATTTTTCTTCATTTGATGCATTTTCCAGGGCAGTAGTTTGTTCATTAAACACAAGCAGGTGACTGTCATATTGGACAGCAAAAGAAAATATTAATATGCATTCAAAATCTAAAGAAAGAAGTTTGTTTCTATACACTTCATATTACTCAGAACTTAGATTAATATTCCAACCATGTTTTAGAAAATAAAAGTATTTTAAGGTTATTCTCGGTCGCACCACATGATATTTTACACTAAAAATGCTTAATATAAATGTTAAACACAGATTTATGCACCTGACACTGGAAATATTTGAAAAAGTTCAATAGAAACTAATATTTTTTATGTTTTAAATTTGCCTGTTGAAAATCCTTATACGTCATTGACCCATGTACGAAAAAGAAGTTGTCAAGCATAAAAGTGAAGATTTCTGTTTGCAATTGATCAATAATTGTGACTGAAATTATAATTATTGATTTGAAAAGTTTTAAAGTAACTACTGGTGTTGAAGTATTGTCTGGAAAAGGGAAAACAAAAGATACTTCTTTTTCTGCTCCTTTTCATTCATTTGTTGTGTGTTTGATGTTGTGACACTGTTAATGTCTTTTTATACTTTAGAAATGAATTAAACAAACAAATAAATGAATAAAAATAAAATAAATTCTCGCCTGCATCGCTGGTTTGGCAGGGAACAGGCATTTAGTAAGAAGGCGTCATTTATTGGTTATTAGGCTGTAAAATATAATCTATTCGTTTTACAGCATTTTTTCAGGTAATAACTAACACAGAAGCTACTGACAGGGAGGCTCACATTATCTAGTCCAATCAGGCACATTGTTCCTAAGAATCATGGGAAATGAAGTCCCCAACACGTGATTCTCTGTCATGGGGCTTTTTCCTGAACAATAAAAACTATAATGTAGGCAGAGAAATGTGAACTGTAAGATCACAACGGAAGAAACGACTAAGAGACTGGACCAGGACTGGACCAAAACCAGACCAGGACCCAGTTTGCATCAGGCTAAACTGGGCTCAAACTAGGATGAAAACTGTGAATGCATCCGGGCGCACACTGTGTGAAATTTTCGATCTTTTCACTCAGCTCCAGCTCAAACTGTACGGCCAAATCCCAGGGTTTAAAAGTTCACAGCTCATGATTCATGTTCTCACCACAGACCGTATAAAAGAAGTGGACTAAGTGAGTGTGACGTCACCCACAGCGTTTAGCGTCGCTCAAATGAGGCTCATGGACGAGCGACACAGGAGCGAATCTGGAGCCAGGATTTTTTTAACGGACAAAATAGCGGAAAAATAAATTCAGGATCATGTGTCGCGGGTTCATACGAACATTTTACGACCAAAATGACGAAGCCACAGCAGCAGGTCCAGAGAGAGGAGCCACAAGAGCCCAGTGTAAGTCAATGGGAGCCAGAGTCAGAAGGAGCCGGAAGAGCCTCCTTCTCTTAGCTCCTCCTTAGCTTTGTCCACTCATATATACAGCCTATGGTTCTCACACTGTAAGAACTACTTCAACAGTGCGAAACCTCACGAGAGGCGACGGGACTTCAAACAGGTCTGATATTCTTGCGACCTAAGCCTTGCCGACCTGGAGCTGGTCGAGAGGGATTAATCAGTTCTCGTTACCCTATGTATAACTCCTCTAAACATGACACAAGAATAAGCCAAAACTCTGCCTGATCTCAAAAAATTTTGAAAAATCATCTCAAAAAGGGCAAAAAAAATCACACAGTGTATGCCCGACTTTCCATTCAAAGTGTTTGTGCTGATGGTTAAAACTACCAGAACTTTCACAATATAAAAAACAGCCAATGACAATTTTAGAAACATATTTTAAATCAAACACATTTTCTGTAGAGGTCCAATAAGAAAGTGAGTCACCAATAAGGTTAAAGCATTTCACCTCAGTCTGAAAGAGCCTGAATATTGTGCCGATAACACAAACCTTTTTAAAGCAACACTGCGTAACTTTTAGGACTTGGCTCTGGCTTGTCATCTGCTTGATTCCACATAAATAAATACAAATAAAACTAAACTTCGGAAAAGTCTCCTTGGAAATAGATGATTTTTATACCATATACTGTGGAATATTATGGCTAAAGGAACAATGTTTCCGTGGAAACAAGCAGGAGAAGCCAAATAAGAGCCGGGTTTGTGGAGAGGCAAGCCTGCTCATAGAAAGGACGCATGTTTTTCTGTTTTTCAATACAATTCAGACATTCAAAACAATATATTTATCAACATTTCTGAATTATAAATCAGTGATGTCAAACCCTTATCTCATTTAAATATTTTAAGTGCTACTCCGCCCCTTTTCCTCCGTTGGCCCCGCCCCTCCTCAATCGCCCCGCACAGGAGAGAGAAAGAGAGCACAGAGAGACAAAGGACAAACTACAGAGCTGGGTAAATACTGCATATAACCACAGGGGGGCGCTGGAGACGGACACGAAACGACTGAAACACGCTACGCTTTGTACACACGCAAAGGCCGAGCGAAAACCACCAAAGGAACGGCTCACAGTGCTTCAACACGAAACGTTTTTGGCAAAGATTATAAAGACGACGAGCACAGAACAGAGGAGGCGCTGTGGAGTCCTCCAAAAACGCTTTTTTAACACGGCTGATTGTTTGAGAGAAATCTGATTGAAAAATGCAACTGTTATTCATTATATTATTATTGTTCTTATTACAATCTCAGCTGATATGTGTCTTTTCACAGGAGAGATGGAGGGAGGAGGGAGGAGAGAGGGAAGGAGTGGTGAGAGATAGAAAAATGGAGGGAGAAAGGGGTAGTTGGTGCGAAGGAGAAGGTGATTTAGGTATGAAAAGGTGGGATTTAGAGAAAGAGGGAGGGTGAAAAAGACAGAAAGTGGGAAAGGGAGGGAGGGATGGAGATGGAAGAGCGGATCATTGTGTAAAAATATAAAGTGGAGGTGTTTTGGTTCAGGAAGAAGCAGCGGAGGAGCTGAGCCGACCAAAAAGACACAGCTCAGAGAGTAATTTCTGTTACCGTGTACAACTAGTACTAATACTTTGCAGTATTTGTGGTAGTATTTCTTCTTCCTTTGAGCGATTATGTCCCAAAGGAGAGACAGAGTCACATTTTGAAAACTTCAGCTTCATTTTACAGCTAAATACTTCATTATTAGGAAGCGTCTGATTGGTCGGTTCATTTCCACCGTGTCTAAGGAGGCGGGACAATCACAGAATAAGTCGTTTTTTCACAGTGTAAAAAGTAAAAACAACAGGAGTCGGTCATAGTTTAACATTCAGGTTCAAGTTAGCTTCACTAGCTAATTAGCCTCAGTCTCACTGAGAATTAACAAGTTAGAAAACATTTTTAAAAAGCAATAAAAAAACACCGTGTAAGCCAATCAGCTCTTTGTCACCGGGCAGATTTCTCCCCCACGGTCCAATCACATGGGACCAAAGGGACAGAGCCGATCTTTGATGAAAAAGTAAAAGTTTGTGGGTGTTTTGGCATCGCCCGCCTCAACCCAACGGGAACCCGGGTACACGGGAGGTCACCAGCACCAGGAGCCCACAGGGGGAGGGGGGGAGAGGGGGAGAAGAGGAAGAGGAGAGAGGAGAGAGGAGGAGAGGTGGACACCAGCACCCACAGAGGGGAGAAGGTAAGGAGAGAAGAGAAGGAATGAGAGAGGAGGTGGAGAGGGAGAAATGGGGAGAGAGTGAATGAGAGAAGAGAGGGAGGGATGGAGAGATGGAGGAGAGGTCATGTTCGGTGCGAGAGCTGAAGGAGCAGCACTGAGCTCGAACACGAGGAGCAGAAACAGTTTAACATGTTTTTAAAAATCTAAAAAAAAGTCTGAATCTAAATCCAAACCTTTGTGATTAAAACTCTTCCTCAGGTGGGGACAGTTCAGATTCAGGTTCAGGTGCAAATATGTTATTCTATTTGGAGCTAATGTAGGACTAACTAACTTCAGCTCAACCTGGGTTTGCAGTTCACCATTATCAAAGCTTTTGTATGGCTTGTCTTGATCCATCTAAAAGATCCTTCAAGCCAGATTTGAACCAGTGACCTGAGGATTTCTGCTCTCATCTCCACAGTCTTCTGCTCAGGGACTCACACTGTGGCAAATGAAAGAAGTTTTTTTAAGCTTTAGCACAAAACCAAAAGTAAATCTCATGTTATAAAATAGTGCTGATAGTTTTTAGTCTGCGCTCTGTCCTCTCAGCGCTGCTCCTTCAGGGACCTGTGTATCTCCGGAAACAGGAAGAAGATTTAACATTCGAGATCACAGCGCCACCGGCTGGAATTGCTTTTTATATTTTCATTTCATTTCTGAATCTAAGCTACAATATTTTATAAAAAACAAAACAAAAATATTCATAGTAATAGCCATATTCCTCTGCACTTTCCTCCACAAATGTCCCAAAACCTTTTGTAAAGATTTCATTGCCTCCCAGTTCAAAAAAGTCTTTTTGTCGAGCCTAGATCACATCAAGAGGGAAAAGTCCCACATTATATACGCATGTCTGTGTCTCCATGGCGACACAAAAACAAAAATATGTAAATGTCCCACGCTCGCTGAGTCCGGGGAATTCTCTGAAGGCAAAAGCAGTTTGTGTTAGTTTATGAAGAGGTTAGAAAAGCTCACAGTCGAATCACCAAACTCCAGACCAAAAAGTGCTTGAGTTTTACATCCGTCTTCTGTCCTAACGCCTTTACTGGATCTGACTGGATCTGACCGGATCTGACCAGATCTGACTGGATCTGACCATATCTGAACCGGATCTGACTGGATCTGACCAGATCTGAACCGGATCTGAACTGGAACTCTGGGTTGCAAGTGTAGAAATATCATTCATTTTTTAGAGTCTTTTTTGTGGAAACCAGCCCAGACCCAGAGACCTGAGACAAGACAGAGACAGAACGAAGGCAGAGCCCGTTCAGAGCCACGAGAACCATAAGAACCGGGACAGAGGAGCAGAGAGGCCAGAAGAAGGGATCAAATCTACTCAACTGTCTTATTCTGCATTCATTTATCTGTCTGAAACAGTTGCTTCCACATGGCAAAGCAAAGTCTGTTTTTTGTTTGTTTTTTCACAAATGTTTTTTTTCTTGAAGTAAAAGGCAATTTCATGGCCTAAAATAATAAATATCAGGAATTTGGCAGTTTATTTTGAAGTTTTAACATGAAACGGTCTAAGTTGGAGATCCAAAAGTTCTTTAAAACCTACAGTATGTGACACCTTAAACTGGAGACTCAACTGCCGCAGATTTGATGCACTTTTCTGGTCTTAAACCCTGCTCCATAGTGCCCCCTGCCTCTCCTTGTCACGCCAGTCTGAGTCCTGGGCTGGTTTTGGCACAGTAGCGCGGTCAGCAGAGTCGGCACAGTCCGGCACAGTCCGGCACAGTCCGGCACAGTCCGGCACACTCAGTCCTCCTTGCGCTCCAGGCTGCCCTGCGTGGCGTGGATGCCGTTGCTGTAGACGGGAAAAGGCAGTGAGGAGAAGAGCCCCTCGGCCGTGGTGACTTGCCCGGAGGCGGGATTCGTACTCGCGCCCACAAACGGCCCGGCGGCGGCTGCGGACATGTTGAGCCGGTGCACGTGGTGGTACAGCATCTCCATCGGCGTCTTCGGGTCCAGACCGAAACCGGAGCCGTCCACGAAGTTCACCGCGGCGTTCGGCAGAAGGTTTCCCTGCGCCATCGCGAGAGTCACGTCGGCCGGAGCGTACCTGAGGAGGGAGGAGGCAAGGAAGGAGGAGGCAAGGAAGGAAGAGGCAAGGAAGGAGGAGGCAAGGAGGGAGGAGGCAAGAGGAGGGAGGAGGCAAGGAGGGAGGAGCCAATAGGAGGGAGGGGCCAAGTAAGGAGGAGGCAAGGAGGGAGGAGGCAAGGAAGGAGGAGGCAAGGAAGGAAGAGGCAAGGAAGGAGGAGGCAAGGAGGGAGGAGGCAAGAAGAGGGAGGAGGCAAGGAGGGAGGAGCCAATAGGAGGGAGGGGCCAAGTAGGGAGGAGGCAAGGAGGGAGGAGGCAAGGAGGGAGGAGGCAAGAGGAGCAAGGAGGCAAGGAGGGAGGAACCAAGAGGAGGGAGGAGGCAAGAGGAGGGAGGAGGCAAGAGGAGGAAGGAGCCAAGAGGAGGGAGGAGCCAAGAGGAGGGAGGAGCCAAGAGGAGGGAGGAGCCAAGAGGAGGGAGGAGGCAAAAGGAGAGAGGAGGCAAGAGGAGGGAGGAGGCAAGAGGAGGGAGGAACCAAAGAGGGAGAAGGCAAGGAGGGAAGAGGCAAGAGGAGCAAGGAGGCAAGGAGGGAGGAACCAAGAGGAGGGAGGAGGCAAGAGGAGGGAGGAGGCAAGAGGAGGAAGGAGCCAAGAGGAGGGAGGAGCCAAGAGGAGGGAGGAGGCAAAAGGAGGGAGGAGGCAAGAGGAGGGAGGAGGCAAGAGGAGGGAGGAGGCAAGAAGAAAGAGGAGGCAGGAGGAGGGAGGAGGCAAGAGGAGGGAGGAGGCAAGAAGAAAGAGGAGGCAGGAGGAGGGAGGAGGCAAGAGGAGGAAGGAGCCAAGAGGAGGGAGGAGCCAAGAGGAGGGAGGAGGCAAAAGGAGGGAGGAGGCAAGAGGAGGGAGGAGCCAGGTGGAGCAAAGAGGAAGGAGGAGGGAGGAAGCAAGTGGAGGGAGGAACAAGAGGAGGGGCAGGAGGGAGGTGGTATTACAGTGCAAACATATTAGTTTATTTATGTTCGTATTAGTTTATATTTATTTATTTACGTTTTTAATATTTGTGCAAATCTTAATCAAAAAAATTGTTACAGCATCAGGGGAAAAGCAGTAAACAGGTTGATGAGCTCTTTAAAGTCTGATATAAATCTGTGTGTGTCAAATATTACAGGTGAGGTTCCACAAGGGTCAATATTAGGGCCAATAATAATACTGCACATTAATGATCCATGTAAACTGTTTGTACTACAACACTTATGGAATTACTTCATATATATTCAGATTAGTATATTCAGGGTGTCTCAAAAATTTTGGCAGTTTTGGCAGTTCTTGTCTTGAAATTGTTGGGTTTCAGATGACGCCATGTTAACGTCACCAAAAGCAGATGGGGTCAGGAAGTAAAGACAGACGCACAAAACCCTGTTTACGGTTGCTGCAACCGCTCTAATCAGGAGAAAGACAAACATTTTTTTCGTGTCTCACAAAGGAGTTGGTTTTAAAAAACTCACAGAGAAAAAACGACAAAAGTGGATTGAAAATCTCCAGCTAAAAACAGGAGGTGTGGAAACAGACAAGAGTTTGCAGTGGCCATTTTGACAAGCATCGTAAGTGACAGGTTTGTCAAATGTTTTGGGCAACCCTGTATTATAGCTGTTGTGGAGGCCCTGCACACGGTGGTATTACAGTACATATGTAAGTAGCTTATAGATACATTTATATAAGTAAAGTTATAAGTGCATTTTGTAACTTTCCTGATGGAGGCTCATTCAGATGTGTTTCCTCTTGGACATATAAACAGTAATGAAAATATAACTGGTCTTAGCACACATTAGTTGACATATATCCATGTAAATATTATCATTACCTGATAGTCCCGGTGGTGTACACCCTGGGGGCGCTGGTACTCGTCGGGGCCAGTGTCCCGCTCACCCGGTGTACCAGAGGAAGAACCACGTTTCCGGCCTGAAGTCGCTGCAGCGCCTCCAGGTCTCCGGAGTACAGCACTGCGGGGCCGGACGAGGAGGGGGCGGAGCTCGCGCAGGAAGAAGCGGGGCTGGTGGAGGACGTAGTGGGCGTGGTCTGCTGCTTGTCCCGCGGAGACGCCGACAGGGGCGGAGACAGCGGGTCCGCGGAGGACACGCTGGAGGGCGGAGCTAAACTCGTCACGCTCGCGGAGGACGACGGCGTGGAGTTACCGTTAAAGCTCGCTGTTTTCCGCACTGTAGCCCCGCCCCCTCCGTCATTCCCAGGCGGAGTCAGCACCGAGTCCGGAATGGCGACGCTCTGACCCTGCGGCGACGGGAAGGACTCGGGCGTTCCGTTGTTGTTGGTTGACGCTGGTTTTGCCGTCATGCTGTAGGGCGGCTCGTTCCTGGAGATCTCCCTGTTGGGCGGATAGTTCCAAATGCTGCTGTCGTTATCGAAGTTTATCGGTTCTGCCATTTCCGTTTTGATTTTCAGCACCGAGGAAGCCGACATCGCTGTGGAGTTCGTCGGAGAGTTAGCCGAAGTCGCTAAATTCTCCGCTAACGTGGCATTCTCGCCCAGAGGAACCGGACTCGGGGAATCTGTGGACAAGCGGATCCTGCGACTGCGTTCCCACTTCTGTTGAGATTTCCTGCGTTTCCGGTGTTTCTGGAGTTTACTCTCGCACTCCTGTAAACCTGATTCTTGCTCGATTAAACTCTCCTCTTCTTCTCCGCCCTCCTCTTCGGACGATGAAGAGTTTGCTAATCGCGTCTGTAACTCCTCGCTCTCTCCGTAATGTTCCACTTTAATGTGAAGCCCGCCTAAACTTCCCAACGCGCTGATGGCTCCGATCCCACTCAGCGTTCCCAGTCCCGTTATCCTCGTTAGCCTCCCCGTACTAGCGCGTGATTCTTCTGTGTCCTCTGCTTCGTTTTCAGAGTTTTCCGGGCTCTCGTCGCTCTCCTGGCTCTCCGGGTTGCTGGAGTTCCCGTCGGTTCCGAGATCCGGGTGTTTGGGCTCAGGTTCGGAGGGACAGTGCACTTGGCTCATGTGCGTTTGGCGTTTCGTTTCGACCTCGGGATCCTCGCTGTGCTCCGAGAGATGACTGGCCTTCCCCTCCGACTTCTCGTTGTCTGGAAACAAAGAAAGGAAAGTTTAGTGAAAGTTAAAGTCAAATTTTGCTATTTTGCATAATTGACTTTTCAGAACTTTTAACTGTGTTATAGTCGTTTCCTTCTCATGAGCCACGTTTACATGAGAGCTTTAATTCTGAATAAAAATAATTTAATTCTGAATAAAAATGAATTCTGCTTTAAAAAGACCATGTAAACACTTCATTCCCAATTAAAATGATTATTGATTAAACTCTATTCCAAAGTAAATGGGTGGTTTATTCTGATTTTAAAGCTGAATTAATTTATTCCTCGATCATGTAAACGTTTCTTCTTCTTCAAAATAATCCCGGTGGTTCATGTTCGTTGGGTCGTCCTTCTGATCCGGTTCCTCCAGTCGTCTCTTGGGACTTTCCTCCACGTCTCTTTGGATTTGTGAGCGGGATGTGGGAGTGGGCTGAGGTGTGGCAGCCTCAGACTCAGTTTGTCTTCTTCCTCCTTCTCCGACACTCTTCCCTTCTCCTCCTCAGCTCACAGACGTAAAGCGTGAGGACAGAATTCTTCAGCCGCTGCTTCATTATCATCGGAACAACCGCGGAAAAAGTTCGGATCGTGTTTGTGTCGGTGGCGAAACGACAAACCAAGATGACAGAAAAGCCGGGAGCAGCTGAAGTGTGGGTTTTCTTCCCAAAGACGGAAATACGTTTGTGTCGCTGTCCAATCAGCACCTTTCCCACCCCCAGACGCTGAGCGGGATTAAATAAAGACGATTTAACAAGTTTTTTGGCCCCTGTAATATCAATCATTTAGTTGTAGAAATGATTTAATTAAGCTTTTAGGAGGAGTTATGTAAGGTGGGAGGGGCGAGGGGTGTATAAAGGTGCGCCCTGCCGCTCAGCACCTGGTGTCAGTCTAGTCTCTACTCTCGTCGTGTCTGGTCGGGTCGTGTCTTGTCGTGTCCTAGCTACAATGAAGGTAGTGTTTCGCTGGACAAGCGAGGGAGCGAGCAAGCAAACGACTGAGAGACTAAGGGAGAGTGGAGCGAGAACTAGAGAGAGACTTGACGGAGAAGTCAACTTTTTTGCCTGCCCTGTAAATAGACCTTTTTTCTCACTGTTTCACTGTAAATATTTCCTGCACACATTTTTGCGCCTGTTTTCCTGTTCTGCACTGTGGAATAAAACATCCTAAACGAGCATCCTGACTCAGCCTGAGTGTTTTGAAGAGGACCCCGTGACATTATGGTAAACCTCAATTTGGAATTATCCATTCTCCATTCATCTGTCTCTCTTTCGCTCTCTCTATTCGTCTGTCTCTTTCTCTCTCCATTCATCTGTCTCTTTCTCTCTATTGATGTCTCTCTTTCTCTCTATCCATTCATCTGTCTCTTCTTCTCTCTCTCCATTTGTCTGTCTTTTTTTCTCTCTCTCCATTCATCTGTCTCTTTTTCTCTCTCTCCATTGGTCTGTCTCTTTCTCTCTCTCCATTCATCTGTCTCTTTCTCTCTCTCTCCATTCACCTGTCTCGTTTTCTCTCTCTCCATTCACCTGTCTCTCTTTCTCTCTCTCCATTCATCTGTCTCTTTTTCTCTCTGTTTGTATCTCTCTCTCTCTTGTCTCTTTCTCCTCCCCTTTCTTTCTCTCTGTTCATGTCTCTCTCTTTCTCTCTCTCTCTCCGTTTGTCTCTCTTTCATTCTCTCTGTTCATGTCTCTCTCTCTCCGTTTGTCTCTCTTTCTTTCTCTCTGTTCATGTTTCTCTCTGTACCAGGTGCATGTGTCTGGTTTTCGGTTTTAATGTGTTTTTCCCACACTCTCAGGTGCCAGTGAACACATCGTGCACAGTCCAGATGGCTCAGCTCCAGTTTTCCCAAAATGTCTCCTCCCCTCTCCTCTCTCCTTCCTCCTCTCCTCTCCTCATCCTCTCTTCCTTCTCTCTTTTCCCTGTTTCTGGCACAAATGGAAGCCCGTGCGTCTCTATTAGGATCATTTCACACAGAAACATTTCCCCTTCACCTCATAAAGACGTTTCAGTGTCTGACCGTGGAATCAAGGTCCGTTCATTCTCTAAAGGGGATTATCAGACTGGAGCAAACGGGAATCACATTTTCTTTAGATTATTGACAGATTTTAGTGCATTTTGGTTATTTCCCCCCAAACACAATGAATGTAAGTGAAGATTTGCCTTTGGTCTGAGCCTTTGTCTTTGAGAGCAAAACATTTGAAACTTATTGACGTACGAAGGACCACCCTGGACCACAGACCGTGTAAAAAAGACGATTTAAGGGACTCCAAATGAAGCTCATCGAGGGTAGCGATTATAAGGGATCATTTGAAGTAGACCTATTTACCCGGAACAGCCCCAGTTTTGATCAGATTTATACAAAACCAGTGATTTGTCCCAGTTTTATAAAAGAAATCTCCCAGGTGCCCCTATTTTTCACCAATTTAATCTAAACTAGGACTAAATGAAGACTAAACCAGGACTACATCAGGTCTAAACGAGGACTATCACAATTTTTTGACTAATCTGATCGCCGCCAACAGTAAAGAGGAGCATAAATTGTCATTTGTTTTGCCAAAATACAGAAATCTGTGTTTGCGAATGACCATAAAGTCCTTTAGATCATGACTGACACAAGAATGCACAATCTTACTCGCTCTTTTATAGTGTATATTTTAATCTAGGGACAAAATGTTGAAATAAAAACACAGAGATGGTTAATACGAACATTAAAAGTGCACGTTGGCTGGTGGTTTAGCCATGTCCAGAGATCTTCATAGACTTTGTAAACCCGATGCCCCGGACACTGTCTAAACGCAGCATAACTGAATTATGGGAAGCCCAGTGTTTTCTTTGTAAAAAAGAGGAATAAGGGACTGTGGCATTCGGCTCTAAATGAAGCTGATCGAGGCCAACAGTTATAAAAGATCATTTGTAGCAGAATTAGGCTGACCCGTCCCTATTTACACCAGGAACAGCCCCAGTTTTGATCAGATTTATACAAAACCAGTGATTTGTCCCAGTTTTATACACGAAATGTCCCAGGTGTCCCTATTTTTGACCAATTTAATCTAATCCAGGACTAAACTAAAACTAAATTTAGACTAAAACAGGACTAGGACCACGATTTTTGACTAATCTGATCTCCGCCGACAGTAAAGAGGAACATACATTGTCATTTGTTTTGCCAAAATAAAGAAATCTGTGTTTACAAATGACCATAAAGTAAAAAAAATGCAGTGTCCTTCAGATTATAAAGGATCATTTGATTGTAACAGTCTGTTTAGCCGAGGTTATTGTTTTGCTGTCCTGGAACTTTCATGTTTAAACAAGCTCGTAATTTTCGCGCTATCCGATAATCCGCAAACGGTAATGGAGGGGTGTCCCATTTCTTAGGGGAACATTCGTACCTCTCGCCCTCTCAGCTCGGTATCGAGGGGCAAGACAAAGACGTAGATAAAGGGGAAGGGGGAGGAGTAAGGCAGAGTAATGGGACGCAGCAAACTTAGACTTAATCAGGACTAAAACAGGACTAGGACCACAATTTGTGACTAATCTGATCTCCGCCGACAGTAAGGAGAAGCATAAATTATCTTTTGTTTTGCCAAGATAAAGAAACCTGTGTTTACCAATGATCATAAAGCAAAAAAAAGTGCAGCAACAAAGTCCTTCAGGTCATGACTGACACGAGAATGCACATTTTACTCGCTCTTTTATAGTGTATATTTGAATCTAGGGACAAAATGTTGAAATAAAAATACAGGGATGGTTAATACGGACATTAAAAGTCCAGTAAAAGCTCACTTCCTGTTTAAAATGCATTTAGCTTCGTCCCCACATCTTCACAGACTTTGTAAAACCCGACGCCCCGGACACTGTCTAAACGCAGCATAACCGAATTATGGGATGTCCAGGGTTTTTATTTGATTTGGAAAGTGCAGGTTAGACATCGTGGGGCAGCGGTTTGAGCTCCTGTCCAATAATCCAAAGAGGCTTGAACCCTGCTGGGGCTGTTTTTGTGTCCTTGGGCAAGACACTTCAGCCAGCTTCACCTAAAATTGTCTTCTTTTACATGACTGTGACCTGAGTTGCGATTTATGTTTCAATTATATGAATTCTGTTCAAAGTTCAAACTATTTAAACACGACCAGAAGAACTGACGAAAAGCCTGAAACCTGAACTGCAAATTTCTCTGATCTGGCCGAGATTTTAACACTTATATCAGGTTCTTCATTTTGTTTTCAGATTATTATCTACTTACTCATTCAGAAATGGTTGTATAATCTTAAAAATTGTCACATTTATTCCATGACTCAAATAGTCATAGTAAATTTTAGGCAATAAATATTTAAAAGAAGCTCCTGAATACTAATAATTAATAGGGCTGTCAGTTTAACGCGTTAATTAGATTAATTAATTACACTGCAAATTAACGCGTTAAAAAAATTAACGCGATTAATTATGAGTGGCAATTCAATGCACGAGCATTTTAAATTTGGCCCATTGAATGACCTGTAGGCTACTTGGCAATGGTACGTCACTTCCCACCTGCGTTGCTAGTCAGACAAATAAAGCATGCTGACAGCTGACATGGACGCTACTCAGGGGTGCGAGGCGAGCAAATCATTGCTAGGGCCTTTGAACGGCAAATTTATTTATAAAAGGAATGGAGACGGAACTATCAACAAGAACACGGTCATTTGTAGTTTCTGTAAAAAAAGAGTTTTCCTCTCACCGAAGCTGCTCCAGTCTAACGTATCACTTGAACGCTAAACACGTCCATTGGTAGTGGTGATAGTGCCACCGTAAGCTCACTTCGCCAACCAACGCTTACAGAGTTTGGAAAAAGAATGAGCAAAGCCACGACAGATAAACTGACAAACTCGGTCGCAAAGTGGATTGCTGCTGATTGCAGGCCAGTTTCAATAGTGGAAGACCAGGGCCTACAAGAGGCGTTTCAGATAGCGTCATCTGACACAAATTTCCAGTTACCTTCTAGAACTACGGTGATGAAAAGAATTCACCAGCTTTACGACAATGAAAGGACTGCAAAAGTAGACCACTGGACGTCGGTGAGCAATCATAACTACTTGGGAGTCACAGCACACCTAACAGTGAGCAAAACGGTGACCCGCCCTCATGCCGATGCATGCGCCGAGCAGTTCGATGCTGTGACAAAGGAATGGGAAATAGAAAATAAAGTGACAACAATCGGAACTGATAGTGCAAGAAACATGGTCGCGGCAGCACGCCAGTGCCTATTTCAGACTCACCAAACAAACAACACACACACAACAATAAAAATGTGGATTTCAGATCTTCTCTTCTTGGTGTATTCAATTGATTAGTTAAGCACTACAGTTCTGTAATGTCCTAGAATTCAAATTCTTTATTTGGGGACCTTCAGCATACATGACATTAAAATGCGATTAATTAGATTAATTAATTACAAATCCTGTAATTAATTAGATTAATTTTTTTAATCGCCTGACAGCACTAATAATTAATACTATAAATAAATAAACAAATACATAAATAAATAAAATACATAAATTTAATAAATACATAATAATAAATATATTAATTAATAAATATATAACAAACAAATTATTAAATAAATAAAATAAATAATACTAATAAAGCTATTAAAAGAAGCATTACCCATAGTTTCCCCCTGCAACACTTCATTTGTTTTTCAGATTCAGTGATTCAGATTTGCTCGATACAAGACTTACAAATACTTTTATCTAGAATTTAGCACCTTTAAATTTATTATCACTGATCATAAACTGATGTTAGGTATATTTATCTTAAAGTTATCGTCCGTAAACGTATTTCCAGCCCATGAAAACTCCCAGAGACGCTTCATTCTAGTCTAGAGGTGGTTTATTTTAAGAAAACTTGTCAAGTAAAATGATCCTGCTGCACAGACAGATAATTTCACTACTTTTAAGTCATTTCCTGATAGATTTAAGCATTTATATCTTAAATTTTGGCGTTTTTGCCGTGTGAACTGACAAACTAATACCAGAATCACATTTCAGAACATGTTTGCAGAGGTTTAGACTATAAGGATCGCAGCTTTTACACAGAATAAGACCTCATGGAGACACAGGAAGGGCATCTGACACAAAAGGATAGTTCAGAACATGTTTGTGCAGATCTAAACTACAGCGTTAGCAACTTTTATGTAGATTAAATCAGGATATTTTGTTGTTCGTGGAGGAAATTATGTCACTAAACAAACTGCATTCCTTTGTGATTTGCTGATTGTGTCTAGGAGGGCGCAAAAAATATCAAAATATCGCATAGTTAAGGATTATATTGGGGACTACAGCATCGATATATTACAAATCGAGTATTTTTTGGTATATTTTACTGAATTATTTAGTCACAGAGCTACAGTTTTGTTGCTTGTTTAGTGAAAAGAAACTGGTTTATGCGACACATTTGACATTTATACTGTTTCTGAGGATTAAAATGGGCAATTTTCACAAGAAGCGGTTTAGCAAAGACGTTTAGTGTCGGTATTAGTGTATTTTAGTATCATTTAGCCTTTATTTGTTATTGAAATGTGTCGAATTGGTTTGAAATATATCGTATTTAATCGAAAGCTCCCTATCGACAACTTCTTAATGACACCAGCCCTGACTGTGTCCACTCCTATTGTGTTTCGATTGCGATTCAAATCTTGCCGTCGTAAAATCTTCGGCCATTATACCTCGTGCTGCAGACCCCTCTCTCCACTTTTTACACTAAAGCCGCTAAAGTATTTCCCAGAGTTCCAGGACATTGTGTTTGGAGCAGAGGAGGGGACACGAGCACCACTTCAAACTGTAGCTCCAAACACCGACACGGCCAAAAACTGTGAATCCGACGCCAGGATCTCACACAGACGCGCTTTTCTACCGATCTGCCAAAAAACAGAGCCAACCCGGAACCAGGAGAGGTGCCAACAGCTGCAGGGACTGGCACCGACCGGAGAGGGGGGGCAGAGAGGAGGGGGTACGAGCAGACAGAGGGAACAGCATCGAGAAGAGAAGCCTGAGAGACGACAATAAGGACGACTGGACAAAGCTGTAAAACAATGATAAAAATATGAGGGTCTGGAAAGGCGCTGTATAAGATTAAGTGCTTTTATTATTATTATTAAAGCGCCTACGACAGGTTGGGCCACTCATTTGACTAAAACACTCCTGAAATATTTCATTATATTTAAGATTTTACGAAAGAAATTCCTATATCTTACCCAGTTTGGCCATTTTTTAGGTCTCAAAATGTACTTTTTGGTCGGAAATCATGACGTCACACTTGGAAATTCCAAAAAATATCCAAAATAATAAAAAAAATAAGTGCAACCATGTAATAGATTTTATCACAGTGGTCGGAAGTGTCGCGCTTTAGATTTGTGGAACGTCCGGTTAATGGTTTTCCGTGGAAATGTCTGCTGTATAAATCTGCCCCATCACAAAATCTTCAACCAACACGGTCCACAAACTTAAACATTTTTTTCGTGAATAATTTATCCACAAGGCCTCGACTTTGTTTAAAATTTTATGATTATTTATGATTTGATTTGTTTGTATTGTGATTTTAATGTATTTCTTATCCTGTAAAGCATTTTGAATTACTTTGTGTACGAATTGTGCTGTACAAATAAACTTGCCACAACTATCAAGGTAAGAAAGACGAAAGCTTAAGGCGAACGACGATGAGCATCAGTGAAACTACTGAGGAAAACTAACATTATGGTCATGAATAAAACAGAAGGAACTTCACTCAGACTGATTGTACAGTTAAAATTAAAAATCGACTTTGTGATGTTGATATTAGCGCAGATAAATTTGTGCTGTTTGAACACGAGACGTCTTTAGGATATAGTTTAGGAGAGGAGATCAAACATCCCTATTTACCCGGGACAGTCCCAGTTTTGAGCCCCGTGTCCCCCTGTCGCAGCAGATTTATCCAAAACCACTGATTTGTCCCAGTTTTATACAAGAAATGTCCCTATTTTTGACCAATCTGATCCCCACAAACAGTAAAAAGAGGCATAAACTGTCATTTGTTCAGGTAAAATACAGAAAAGCTGCTTAAAAATGACCAAAACACAAATTTTATTATTACCAACCAACCCAAACCGAGAGTTTCTCAGTTTGATCTCGATTCTGGTCTCCCTACGCTAGTTTTACTCAGTCGTTCACTAATGCTCATCATTTAAGCAGATTTATGAAGCAGGTGGAGAATACGTGACACATTTCCGCACACATTTTGCCACAGAAAACCATAAACCTGGTGTTTCCACAAACCTAAATCCTGTTTTTAGATTTCCAACCAGGAAGTGAAATCTAAAAACCTAAAAAAAAATGGCCAAACTGTGTAAGATGTTGTCATTTCTTTAGTAAAATCTTAAATATAATTATCTTATCTGTATTTTAGTCCAACCTGTCCCATTAACAACCATTAACCTGAAGTTGTGCAAATCTACAGCGGGGTGTTTCAGGCCGTTGTGAAAAAAGTGTATTTACGGGACCAATATCGATAATGAAAAAGATCAGAAACAACTTCATTTTGTTGAATTAATGTTTAAAATATCAGAATAATTTGTTTCTTATCTGTAAATTGTGTAGAATTTGTGAACAGAATTCTCTCAGTGTAACGTCATCAGTGTGAGACTCTCTACCTACTTTAATTTCCAACTTTTTTTTTTCAACTTTACTTCACAAATTGCCTCTTGATTAATTTAAAACTAGAATTTATATTTACACCAAATTAAGTAAAAAACAGGAGAATAGAAAATACCTGCCAAACCCACTGGAGGTTCTGCTGTAGGGCTGGTTTAGTCCTGCTTTAGTCTTGGTTTAGTCCTGCTTTAGTCTTGGTTTCCAGCTTTAGTACGGCTTAAGTCCTGGTTTAGTTCTGGTTCAGTTCACGTTGAGTCCTGGCTTAGCCCTGGTTTAGTCTTGGTTTAGTTTTGGTTTAATCCTGGTTTAGTCCTCGTTCAGTCCTAGTTCAGTCCTGGTTTCGTCCTGGTTTAGTTCTGGTCTTATCCTGACTCAGTCCTGGTTTAGTCCTGGTTTAGTCCTGGTTCAGTCCTGGTTCAGTCCTGGTTCAGTCCTGGTTCAGTCCTGGTTTCGCCCTGGTTTAGTCCTGGTTCAGTCCTGGTTTAGTCCTGGTTCAGTCCTGGTTCAGTCCTGGTTCAGTCCTGGTTCAGCCCTGGTTTAGTCCTGGTTCAGTCCTGGTTCAGCCCTGGTTCAGCCCTGGTTTAGTCCTGGTTCAGTCCTGGTTCAGTCCTGGTTCAGTCCTGGTTTAGTCCTGGTTTAGTCCTGGTTCAGTCCTGGTTCAGTCCTCACCTGAGGCCTCCTTAAACTCGGTCTCAGACTCCTCGGACTCTTCGGTCTCGGAGGTTTTCTCTGGGAGCGTCGGGAGCTGAGCCAGGTCCAGGGGCGTGTCCTTGTACTCTGGGTTACTATGGAGACGAGACATAAAGAAACATTCAGAAACATTCGGAACACACACGTCAACACTTTCTGACGACGTGAGACACTGATGAAAGACAAAAATATGACAGAAGAACATGGTGGATTTCTGCAGAATCAGTGAGAGAAGAAATAAACTGATATGAAAAGTGATTTTGTTTGTAAATGATGAGCGACCAATGAGACGGTTCGATACTGAAATAAACAAATCTGATTGGACGATCGTTTGGCTCTGGTGTGAGACAGAAGGAGTGGGACAGATATCAGTCTAGTCCAGGTCTTGGTTCAATCCTGCTTTAGTCCTGGTTCAGTCCTGGTGTAGACCTGGTTTAGCCCTGGTGTACTGTAGTCTTGGTTTGGTCTTGGTTTAGTCTTGGTTAAGTCTTGGTTTAGACCTGGTTTAGTCCTGGCTCAGTCCTGGTTCAGTCCTGGTTGAGTCCTGGTTCAGTCCTGGTTCAGTCCTGGTTCAGTCCTTGCTCAGTCCTGGTTCAGTCCTGGTTCAGTCCTGGTTCAGTCCTCAGTCCTGGCTCAGTCCTGGTTCAGTCCTGGTTCAGTCCTGGTTCAGTCCTGGCTCAGTCCTGGCTCAGTCCTGGCTCAGTCCTGGTTCAGTCCTGGTTCAGTTCTCACCTGAGTACATAGTTGACCCAGATGACGTTCTTGTCGCTGTTGTTTTTGGCGTTTACGGCGATCGTGGCGCTCGACTGGATCCAGATGTAGCCGCTGTTTTTCTGAATCCACCGATAATATTTAGTCACACACTGGCCTTTGTTCAGCACTGCAAGAGAAAAGACCTGAGTTAGACCGGGTTTAGACCAGGTTTAGACCGGGTTTAGACCAGGTTTAGACCTGGGTTAGACCGAGTTTAGACCTGGGTTAGACCGAGTTTAGACCTGGGTTAGACCAGGTTTAGATGTTTTCAGATTAGATTGGTAAAGATGCCAATCTACGACCTCACTAACACTCACACCCACATTACAAATCCTGGTTTAATCCTGCTTTAGTCCTGGTTTAGTTCTGGTTCCGTCCTGGTTTAGTCCTGGTTCAGTCTTTGTTTAATCCTGGTTCATTTCTGTTTTAGTCCTGCTTTAGTCCTGGTTTAGGTCTAGTTTTGACCTGGTTTAGCCCTGATTTAGTCCTGGTTAAGACCTGGTTTAGTCCTGGGTTAGACCAGTTTAAGTCCTGGTTTAGTCCTACTTTAGTCCTGGTTTAGTCCTGGTTTAGTCCTGGTGCAGACACAGGAAGTAGATTGTGTCATGTTACAGCTGCTTCTGTGACGCTTCAGTGACGACGTCATTAATCACGATCAGACACACGACCGAGAAATACACGAAAATACACAGAGTACACACAAAAATACACAGAGTACACACTAAAATACACAGAGTACACACGAAAATACACAGAGGACACACAAAAATACACAGAGTACACACGAAAATACACAGAGTACACACAAAAATACACAGAGTACACACTAAAGTACACAGAGTACACACTAAAGTGCACAGAGTACACACTAAAATACACAGATTACACAGTAAAATACACAGAGTACACACGAAAATACACAGAGTACACACTAAAATACACAGAGTACACACTAAAGTACACAGAGTACACACTAAAGTACACAAAGTACACATTAAAGTACACAGAGTACACACTAAAATACACAGAGTACACACTAAAATACAGAGTACACACTAAAATACACAGAGTACACACTAAAATACACAGAGTACACACTAAAATACACAGAGTACACACTAAAGTACAGAGTACACACTAAAATACACAGAGTACACACTAAAATACACAGAGTACACACTAAAGTACACAGAGTACACACTAAAATACACAGAGTACACACTAAAATACACAGAGTACACACTAAAATACACAGAGTACACACTAAAGTACACAGAGTACACACTAAAGTACACAGAGTACACACTAAAATACACAGAGTACACACTAAAATACACAGAGTACACACTAAAGTACACAGAGTACACACTAAAATACACAAAGTACACACTAAAATACACAGAGTACACACTAAAGTACACAGAGTACACACTAAAGTACACAGAGTACACACTAAAATACACAGAGTACACACTAAAATACACAGAGTACACACTAAAATACACAGAGTACACACTAAAATACACAGAGTACACACTAAAATACACAGAGTACACACTAAAGTACACAGAGTACACAACTTCAACTGTACACATCTAAATATATGTCACTAGTCAAGAAGTATAAGGACTAAATACACTAAATATACTGTGTCTATGTGGACTTTGCATTTTCTTCCTGTGTCTGTATGGAGTCTGCATGTTCTCCCTGTATCTGTGTGGAGTTTTCTCTGTCCATGTGGAGTCTGCATGTTCTTTCTGTGTCCGTGTGGAGTCTACATGTTCTCTCTGTGTCTGTGTGGAGTCTGCATGTTCTCTCTGTGTCTGTGTGGAGTTTTCTCTGTCCATGTGGAGTCTGCATGTTCTTTCTGTGTCCGTGTGGAGTCTACATGTTCTCTCTATGTCAGTGTGGAATCAACATGTTCTCTCTATGTCTGCGTGAAGTTTGCATGTTTTCTCTCTGTCCATGTGGAGTCTACATGTTCTTTCTATGTCAGTGTGGAGTCTGCATGTTCTCCCTGTGTCTGGAAGAACATGCAAACTCAAAAAGAAACCCAAAAACGTGCACAAAATGTACAAGTAAATCACTTCAGCCTGTGAAATATCTTGATCGTAAATGAATGGTCCACTGTGTCTTTCATTTAATTTAATTTAATTTAATTTTTATGCGTTTTAACTTTTGATTTATTGTTTTATTTATGATTTATTGTCTTTTATTGTATTAATTTGTCTGTGCAGCACTTTGGAAACTGCCAATATAAATAAAAATGTTCTATATAAATAAAGTGGATTAGATTAGATTGAACTGAATGTTTTTGCTTCGCCTCAACATTTCCACACTGTTTTTTTTCTGTGTTTTTATTTTCTATTTGTTCAGTTACAGATATTTTTATTGCTTGGCCAAAATTTGAGATATAAACACTTAAATCGCTCAGAAAGTGACTCAAAAGTAGTGAAATTATTATTTATCAAGTCGATAATAAGTCTGAAAACAAGACGAATAACCTGATATAAGTTCAAAAGTGCGTTTAATGCCGCACTCTGGGACATTTCAGACACGTGTTCCTGTAGTTCTGCCTGGAGCCCAGCAGGTGTCGCTCTGAGCTCCTCTAATAATTATTATTCTGCAAAAAAATTAAAAAAATTAAAAACTGCACGAGATTTAGAGGAATAAAAACTATTAGAATTGTGAGCACTGAAGCAAAGGTCCAGAGGGGGAGGAGAGGAAAGGATGGAGGGAGGAGAGAAGAGAGGAAGGGAAGAACAGAAGGAGAGAAAGAGAAGGGAGAGAGCAAGAGAGGGAGAGAAACTGAGAGAGGAAGAGAAGAAGAGGGGAAGCGTAGAGGAGGAGAGAAAGGGATGAGGGAGTAAAGAGGAGGTAGGAGAGGAAGAGAGAGGAAGAGAGAGGAATGAGGGAGAAAAGAGGGGGTAGGAGAGAAGGAGAGAGGGATGAGGGAGTAAAGAGGGAGTAGGAGAGAAGGAGAGAGAAGAGGGGGAGCATAGAGGAGGAGAGGGAAGACTGAGAAAAGAGTGGTAGGACAGGAGGAGAGAGGGATGAGGGAGAAAGGATGAGGTAGGAGAGAAGGAGAGAGAAGAGGGGGAGGGTAGAGGAGGAGAGAAGGATGATGGAGAAAAGAGGAGGTAAGAGAGAAGGAGAAAGGGATGAGGGAGAAAAGAGGAGGTAGGAGAGGAGGAGAGAGGGATAAGGGAGAAAAGAGGGAGTAGGAGAGGAGGAGAGAGGGATGAGGGAGAAAAGAGGGAGTAGGAGAGGAGGAGAGAGGGATGAGGGAGAAAAGAGGGAGTAAGAGAGGAGAGAGTGGCGGAGAAAGAGGGAAAGGAAGAGAGGGGGCGTAGAGGAAGAGAGAGAGGGATAAGAGCGAATTAGAAAGGGAGCAGGGAGGGGAGAAGAGAGAGGGATGAGAGAGCAGGGTGAGGAGGAGAGAGAGGGATGAGAGAGAAAAGAGGGGGTAGGAGAGGAGAGAGTGGAGGAAAGAGAGGGAATCGAAGAGGGGGAGTGTAGAGGAAGAGAAAGAAGGAAGAGAGAGGGATGAGAGAGAGAGACTTTAGACGTTTGTGACAGAGACTCCACCTTGAGCCTGACCTTCCTTTGTTTGTTTAGACGAGGAAATAAACCGAGAAGAAAACGAGTGAAGACAGGAGAGAGGGAGAGAGAGAGACAGAGGGAAAGAAGAGTGATGGAGGAGACGTGGGATGGAAGGAGGAGGGAGAGATGGAGGGACGGTAAAACAAGTAAAACACTGAATAGAGAGTGTGAGAAAGGGGGAGAAGGAGGGAGAGAGAAAGAAAGAAAGAAGGAGGAATGTAGACAGAGAGAAGAGAAAAGGAAAGGAAGAGAGAGAGAAGAGGGGACAGGTGGAAGAGTTTTTACAACTTTGTCCAATTGTGACAACAGACGGGTTTTCCTTCTCTCACTCCTCTCTCTCCTCCTCTACTCCTCCTCTCTCTGTGTCTCTCTCTCTGCCCTTCTTCTCTATCCCTCTCTTTCTTTCTCTCTCTCCAGTCTTAACTCTTTTTCTCAGTTTATTTCCTCAGCTGAGTTAACTCTCTCTCCCCCTTTTCTCGCTCAATCCTCTTCTCCTCCTCTCCTCCTCTGCCCCTCTCTCATCTCCGCCCTCTCCCTCTCTCCTCCTCTCCTCCCTCTCTCCTCCTCCTCTCCCCCCTCTCTTCTCCTCCTCTCCCCCTCTCTCCTCTCCTCTCCTCCCTCACTCCTCCCTCTCTCCTCTCCTCCCTCTCTGTCCTCCCTCTCTCCTCCCTCTCTCCTCCCCCTCTCCCTCTTTCCGTCCGTCGCCAAGGCATTTGCAGTGGTCTCTCCCTCTCTCCTCCCTCTCTCCTCTTCTCCCCTCTCCCTCTCTCCTCCTCTCCTCCTCCTCCCCTCTCTCTCTCTCCGTCCGTCACTGAGGTGTTTGCAGTGGTCTCTCTTCTCTCCTCCTCTCCTCTCCTCCCTCTCTCCTCCCTCGTTCACAGCAGACAGGTCTCTCCTCTCCTCCTCCCTCTCTCCTCCCTCGTTCATGGCAGACGGGTCTCTCCCTCTCCTCTCCTCCCTCTCTCCTCCCTCGTTCACGGTTTTAAAGGGAATGAGCTCCTTTAATCTTTGGTTTGTGTCCAGACGCCTCCGGCTCAGCCTCAGGCCAGATTCATTATCACCTCTGCAAACGCCTCAGACGGACGGAGAGAGGGAGAGGGGGAGGAGAGGAGAGAGGAGGAGAGGGGGAGGAGAGGAGGAGAGGAGGAGAGAAGGAGAGGGGGAGGAGAGGAGGAGAGAAGGAGAGGGGGAGGAGAGAGGGAGAGAAGGAGAGGGGGAGAGGAGGAGAGGGAGGAGGGGAGGAGGAGAGAGGGGGAGACTACTGCAAACGCTTCAGCGATGGACGGAGAGAAACAGAGAGGAGGAGGAGGGAGGGAGAGAGGGAGGAGAGGAGAGAGAAATCAGTCTGCTGTGAACAAGGGAGGAGAGGAGGAGAGAGGGAAGAGGGCAAAGAGGAGAGAGAGAGGGAGGAGAGGGTGAGAAACCTGTCAATGTAAGAGAGACGAGAGGAAAGAGAGAGAGGGAAGAAGGGAGGAAGAGGAGGAGGAGAGACAAACCCGTCTGTGTGTAACAGGGAAAGAGCCGCTACTTTTCCCCTTTAGTTCAGTGAAAATCTGCAAATCCAGGACTGAAATTTTCCAAACGATTCCCGGGAAACTGTGAGGAATTTAACTTCAACACTTCAGGGAATTTTTTAAAACTTTTCTCCTCGTCTGGATTTTGTTTTCTTAATTTTACTTTTAAAACTGCCCCTTTTACTCCTAATGAAGAGTTACACATCCTTTTTTCAGTCCCAAATAGTTTGATTTGGATGAAACTTCCGTGTCATTTTCGGAAAACATGAAATGTGAACATTTACGGATCGCAACAATATTTATATTTTAGCTTTAAATTTATGGTTTTGATATAAAAATCTTGCATAAACTGGTGGATTTACCGTTTCAGAAACATAAAAACACATTTTCATAAACAGAAATATTGTTAAATTATGTATAAACGCAGTGGGAAACACAAATCCGGGTCTGTTTGTGACGAGGAAAACGTTATAATAAATCAGAAAATAGTTTAAACTTTCCTCTTTTTTGGACGTTCCGGGAAATGAAAATGAAGTTCGATCCTCGTGTCAAAGTTTTGGAGGCGAAATGTCAAATGTTAAAGACGTGAGTGAGTTTAGGCTGATTAGTCTTTCATCAGAGCGATTTCAGACGTGGAAAATCCCTCGTTCCCTCCTGAAAACGGTCGGATCGAGCTAAAAACGGGAATTAGGCCGACAGGAAACTGCAGGGAGCGATTGAGTCAGAAAATCACGGAAACACGTTCGGAAAATTACAGGTTTAAATCGACAAATTAAAAGTTAAAAATCGATGGAGAGACTTTGGTTTCCTAATGTGTCTGAGAAAGAACTGAACCAGGACTAAACCAGGACTGAACCAGGACTGAACCAGGACTGAACCAGGACTGAACCAGGACTGAACTAGGACTAAACCAGAACTAAACCAGGACTGAACCAGGACTGAACTAGGACTAAACCAGAACTAAACCAGGACTGAACCAGGAGTAAACCAGGACTGAACCAGGACTGAACCAGAACTAAACTAGGACTGAACCAGGACTAAACCAGGACTAAACCAGGACTGAACCAGAACTAAACTAGGACTGAACCAGGACTAAACCAGGACTAAACCAGGACTGAACAAGGACTGAACCAGAACTAAACCAGGACTAAAGCAGGACTGAACCAGGACTGAACCAGAACTAAACCAGGACTGAACCAGGACTAAACCAGGACTGAACCAGGACTGAACAAGGACTGAACCAGGACTGAACCAGGACTGAACCAGGGCTGAAGTAGGACTAAACCAGAACTAAACCAGGACTGAACCAGTACTAAACCAGGACTGAACCAGGACTGAACCAGAACTAAACCAGAACTAAACCAGGACTGAACCAGGACTGAACCAGGACTGAACCAGGACTAAAGCAGGACTGAACCAGGACTAAACCAGGACTAAAGCAGGACTGAACCAGGACTAAACCAGGACTGAACTAGGACTGAACCAGGATTAAACAGGACTTAACCAGGACTAAACCAGGTCTTACAAGACTATAGGTTCCATTTTATTTTACCCAAAGTCTTTTTTTTTTTTAGTTTTAGTTTCATTCACAGAAGTGGTTCTAAAAGGCCGTAAATGACACTAAACAGATTCTCGTGATCTTTAAGTCTCTAATGTTGTTACCTCCTCAAAAACAGACCTGGAGCTGTGTTTTCTTCATTATTCTCCAAACGCTCTGTTCCTCCTCCGTTAAACGTGTGCGTTAAACGTGTGCGAACGAAACAAAACACAACTCCAGCTCCGTTTGTGAGGAGGAAACTTCACCTAACACAGGTGTAAATGTTTGTTACTCACAGTCGAGGTGACACTGTCTGATCCCCTCCACGTCCTCAGCGTGAATGAACTGATAACAGCGCTTCCCCACGATGTCCCCGGGAGACAGGTCCATGTAGTCACTGATCCTGAAAGAACCGACACAAAAATATACTTAAAAATATGTTTAACTACACAAAACACAAAACACGAGACAGGTCCATGGAGTCAATGGTCTTGAAAGAACAATAACAACGTATATATTTTAAAATAAACTGTACAAAACAAAAAGGTGCATAGAATTACTGATCCAAAAATAGAAATTAAAATACAGTTTAGTAAAATCTTAATGCACAGTGGCTTTGTCAGGATATTAAAACATGAATTATTTAGACAACAGAATGTGATTTTCAACATTAGATTCTCGTATTTTAATTTCTAAATTAAGACTAAAACAGAACTGAATCAGGACCAAACCAGGACTAAACTAGGATTAAATCAGGTCTGAACCAGGACTGAACCAGGACTCAGTCTGGACTAAAGCAGGAACGGGACTTTTTTAGTGTTGATACCTGCTCAAATCAGTATCTAGTTTCAATACTAGTTTAAGTATCTGATTTTGTGGACCTGTTCTAGACCTGGTTTAGACCTGGTTTAGCCCTGGTTTAGACCTGGTTTAGACCTGGCTTAGACCTGGTTTAGACCTGGTTCAGACCTGTTCTAGACCTGGTTTACACCTGGTTTAGACCTGGTTAAGCCCTGGTTTAGACCTGGTTTAGACCTGGTTTAGACCTGGTTTAGACCTGGTTTAGTCCTGGTTTAGACCTGGTTTAGCCCTGGTTTAGACCTGGTTTAGACCTGGTTTAGCCCTGGTTTAGCCCTGGTTTAGACCTGGTTTAGACCTGGTTTAGACCTGGTTTAGTCCTGGTTCAGACTTGGTTCAGACCTGGTTTAGACCTGGTTTAGACCTGGTTTAGACCTGGTTTAGACCTGGTTTAGACCTGGTTTAGACCTGGTTTAGACCTTGTAGTTCCAGACTCCTGCACTCAGGCCTCAGATCCTCCTGGTTCCTGCTCTAATCCGTCTTTAGGCTCATTTAACTCGTAAACTGGTTTTGATATTGAAATCTAAACTCCGGCTCCATCATAACTCTGATCCTTTCTTCCTTTCGCTCTCTGCAGGTTCACCTCGCTCCCTTCTTCTTTCTTTCACAAATGTCTCTGTAATTTGCCATCCTCTCCTCCTCTTCTCTACTTCTCCTCCTCTCCTCTCTCCTCCTCTCTCCTCTCCTCTCTACTCCTCTCTCCTCCTCTCTCCTCTCCTCTCTACTCCTCTCTCCTCCTCTCTCCTCTCCTCTCTACTCCTCTCTCCTCCTCTCTCCTCCTCTCTCCTCCTCCTCTCCTCTCCTCTCTACTCCTCTCTCCTCCTCTCTCCTCTCCTCTCTACTCCTCTCTCCTCCTCTCTCCTCTCCTCTCTACTCCTCTCTCCTCCTCTCCTCTCCTCTCATCTCCTCTCCTCCTCTCCTCTCCTCCTCTCTCCCTGATATAAATCTCTCTCTCCTCGGCGCTGGGCTCAGACTCCTGGTATCTCTCCGCGACCTCACTCGGATCCGTCTCTTTCCGATTCAAATCTCGGAGATCGGGTCAAAACGTTTCATGAATTTTTACCTCCCGGAATCAGCCCCAGAATCCGTCATTTCAAACTCATTTCCACAAAAGACGTTTGAATGAATCCATTTTCCCATCTGAGCCAAATCCCAGAATAATGGAACCGCAGTTTACCCATTACACAGGAAAAGGGGCATTTACACAGAACTAAACCAGGTCTAAACCAGGACTAAACCAGGACTAAACAAGGACTAAACAAGGACTAAACCAGGACTAAACCAGGACTAAACAAGGACTAAACCAGGACTAAACCAGGACTAAACCAGGACTAAACAAGGACTAAACAAGGACTAAACCAGGACTAAACAAGGACTAAACAAGGACTAAAACAGGACTAAGACAGGACTAAACCAGGGCTAAACCAGGACTGAACCAGGTCTACACCAGGTCTACACCAGGTCTAAACCAGGTCTGAACCAGGTGTAAACCAGGTCTAAACCAGGTCTAAACCAAGGCTAAACCAGGACTAAACCAGGACTAAACCAGGACTAAACCAGGACTAAACCAGGACTAAACAAGGACTAAACCAGGACTAAACCAGGACTAAACCAGGACTAAACCAGGACTAAACAAGGACTAAACCAGGACTAAACAAGGACTAAACCAGGACTAAACAAGGACTAAACAAGGACTAAACAAGGACTAAACAAGGACTAAACAAGGACTAAAACAGGACTAAGACAGGACTAAACCAGGGCTAAACCAGGACTGAACCAGGTCTACACCAGGTCTACACCAGGTCTAAACCAGGTCTGAACCAGGTGTAAACCAGGTCTAAACCAGGTCTAAACCAAGGCTAAACCAGGACTAAACCAGGACTAAACCAGGACTAAACCAGGACTAAACCAGGACTAAACCAGGACTAAACAAAGACTAAACCAGGTCTAAACCAGGACTAAACCAGGACTGAACAAGGACTAAACCAGGAGTGAACCAGGACTGAACCAGGACTAAACCAGGACTAAACCAGGACTAAAACAGGTCTAAACCAGGTCTAAACCAGGCCTAAAACGGGACTAAACCAGGACTAAACCAGGACTAAACCAGGACTAAACCAGACCTAAAACAGGGCTAAACCGGGACTAAAGCAGGACTAAACCAGGACTAAACCAGGTCTAAACCAGGCCTAAAACGGGACTAAACCGGGACTAAAGCAGGACTAAACCAGGACTAAACCAGAACTAAAACAAGACTAAACCAGGACTAACCAGAACTGAACCAAGTCTAAACAGGACTTGACTTGGCCAAAAGTTCAAATGAAACAATCTAAAATAATCTGAGTGATTCTAAATCATTTTCACAGCTGCAGTTTGAGTGAAGCGTTTCTGAACCTGAGGAACACGACTCCAAGACAATTTTACAGTCTAAAAGTTTGTTATAAGAAGAATCAGAACCCAAAATGTAAGATGGAAATGAATAAAATGCAATTGTGCAAACCAGGATTAAACTAAAGCGGGAGTACTGCAGAACTAAACCAGGATTAAACCAGGACTAAACTAGGACTAAACCAGTTCTAAAACATTACTGAACCGGGATTAAACCAGGACTAAACCAAGACTAAACCAGGTCTAAACCAGGACTAAACCAGGTCTAAACTAGGACTAAACTCGGTCGAAAGCAGGTCTAAACCAGGCCTAAACCAGCTCTAAACCAGTACTAAACCAGGTCTAACCAGGACTAAACCAGGTCTAAACCAGGTCTAAC
Organism: Odontamblyopus rebecca; assembly: GCA_030686955.1. Lineage (NCBI taxonomy): Eukaryota > Metazoa > Chordata > Actinopteri > Gobiiformes > Gobiidae > Odontamblyopus > Odontamblyopus rebecca. The sequence goes on along the minus strand of CM060670.1, from coordinate 7,746,283 downwards.
CAGGACTAAACCAGGTCTAAGCCAGGTCTAACCAGGACTAAACCAGGTCTAAACCAGGTCTAAACCAGGTCTAACCAGGACTAAACCAGGACTAAACTAAATCTAAACCAGGTTTAACTTTGGTCTAAACCAAGACTAAACCAGGACCAAACCAGGACCAAACCAGGACTAAACCATGTCTAAACCATGTCTAAACCCGGTCTAAACCAGGTCTAAACCAGGTCTAAACCCGGTCTAAACCCGGTCTAACCCCGGTCTAAACCCGGTCTAAACCCGGTTTAAACCCGGTCTAAACCCGGTCTAACCCCGGTCTAACCCCGGTCTAACCCCGGTCTAACCCCGGTCTAAACCCGGTCTAAACCCGGTCTAAACCCGGCCCGTGTCTCACCTGTTTTCGCAGTAGACGATCTTGAGGTCCATGTTGACTCTGGTCACAAACATTTGACAGTCTATCCTCACTTCGTTGATGGTGGGCGGGGGCAGGGCGTGTGCCACCACCACCATCCCCATGACCTGAGCCGGCACCGCCCGCGAGTGAGTGAGCGCCATCCGGATCCGGAGACGCCCCGTCACATGGATCACCTGAGGGAATACACACAGCACAGAGGGAAAAAGTGAGTTTGCCTCTTTTTCTGTACGGCAGTGACCTGGAAATATCAGAGTGTCGACCTCCACGTGAGAGCTGTGCATCCAGAAACAGGAAACAGCTACACTAACATTGTTTTGCTGATATTATTTCGCAAACATGCAGGCTCCACATTAGGGTTGGACGGTAATACAGTATCCCGGGGTATCAAAAAGTATCAGCGGTGTCAGTTTCATCACCGTCATTAAAAAAATCTGCATAAGGACCTAAACCCACAGCAGGACTTCCTCCCCTCCGCTCTCTCTCCTCTTCAAACGTGGTTCCGCTCGGAGATAAACATCCACACGCAGCGAGGAAGAATAAAAAAACCTGACTGACGCTTCATGTGCGACGCTGAGCCCAAAAGTTTGTGATGGAGACGTTTTATTGAAGCCGAGAGTCGAGAGGGGATGAGGCTGAAGAGGAGAAAGTTCCCGCTCGAGGGCGAAGTCAGACTTTCACTGAGGAGACGGTAAAGAACAATTTATGATTCTGCATCAAAACGTGTTTGTGTCGACCAACTTACACCTCCCAAACTTTCTAACGACGCCTCAAAACGACGCAGACGATAAGGGCTGTGATTGGTCCTCTCCACCGCTCTACATTTCCACTGCTCTGCTCATTATAGACTTTGAGTAATAATGTGTTTAATGCAGCTTTGGCACATTTGTTTACGTTTTACAGAAACAAAACTTTAAACCTCATGGCTCATTTGCATACAGCTCATTTGCATACAGTATAAGCGCTGATAAAAACAGCTTGTGCGCTGACGCTGATGTGATCGATGCTGCAAAGTTTGGTCTGATCAGAACTTGTGGCTCATCTTCAAATATAAAACTGCGACTCTGTTTCTGATGGTTTAGGTGCAGCTACAAAATAATTCTGAATTAGTCACAGTAAAACCGTAAACCCTGGTAACATGCTGAGATGGGTTAACGGGATCAAAATGTACTGCCCAACCCTATTCTTTAATACTCCACATATAAGTCACATCACATTGAGTCAGAGTTCAGTGATTTGGAGATTATTATTTGGTTTAAATCTGCTTTTTGCATCTTGTTTTGGTGTGAGTTTGCCTTCTCTCTTGTCCAATCATCTCGTCTGGTGCTCGCTCCTCCTCCTCGCTCAGCACAGGTTAGGGTTAGGGCTGTGACTCTCATAACTATTCGTTTAAGAAGGAAAACGACTCCAGTCGCTCCAGCAAAACTACACTCCTAATGGAATTAACTAACAGAAGTTCCAGTAGAAGTATTAGTACCTCTTCTCCTCTCTGGGTAGGGAGACCAGACGTCCCTATTGACCCGGGACAGTCCCCGTTTTGAGCCCTGTGTCCCCCGTCCCATCAGATTTATCCAAAACCACTGATTTGTCTCAGTTTTATACAAAAAATGTCCCAGGTGTCCCTATTTTTGGAACAATTTGAACGGTAAAGAGAAGCTTATAAGGTCATTTGTTTAGATAAAATAAAGAGTAGGAGGAGCAGTAGCAGTAGCAGTAGCAGTAGTAATAGTAGCAGTAGCAGTAGTAGTAGCAGTAGTAGTAGCAGTAGTAGTAGCAGTAGCAGTAGCAGTAGTAGTAGCAGTAGCAGTAGTAGTATTTGCAGTACCTTGTATCCTGAGCTCTTGATGTGGACTCCTCTCTTGGTCACAGTAGTAGTAGTAGTAGTAGTAGCAGTAGCAGTAGCAGTAGTAGTAGTAGTATTTGCAGTACCTTGTATCCTGAGCTCTTGATGTGGACTCCTCTCTTGGTGAGCGTGGACTTCATTCGGACGAAGAAGGACCTCTCCAGGGTGTTGTCTGGAGGCAGGAGGCTCGGGCTGGTCGACTCCACTGAAGAAACACAAACACAAACAAATAAATAAACAGATAAACAAATAAACATGTTTAAGAGTCGCCCCGAGGCAGACGGACCGACACAGGAGCTGACATTCAACCTTCTGTCAATGTGGGGCCATAGCAGTACAATGATCAGGACTAAACCAGGACTGAATCAGGACTAAACCAGGACTGAATCAGGACTGAACCAAAGACTAAACAAGGACTGAATCAGGACTGAACCAAAGACTAAACAAGGACTGAATCAGGACTAAACCCAGACAAAAGCGAAGACTAAACTAGGACTAAACTCTAAATGGACCAAAGGAGGACTAACTGCAGAGGCCACAGAAAACAAGTATAGTGATAAATCATGAGGTTAAACCAGATCCAAACCAGGACTAAACCAGAACTGAACCAGATCTAAACTAGGATTAAACCAGGATTAAACCAGGACTAAATCAGAATTAAACCAGGAACCAAGACTAAAAGTACTGAACCAGGACTGAACCACTACTACTGAGTACTGAACCAGGACTAAATTGAGATTAAACCAGGACTAAAGAAGGACAAAATCAGGATTATCCCAGGACTGAACCAGGGCTGGAACAAGACTAAACCAGAACTAAATCAGGATTAAACCAGGACTAAATAAGGATTAAACCTGGACTGAACCAGGGCAAAAACAAGACTAAACCAGGACTAAACCAGGACAAAATCAGGATTATCCCAGGATTGAACCAAGGCTAAACAAGACTAAAACAGGACTAAATTGGGATTAAACTAGGACTAAACCAGGACTAAATCAGGATTAAAACAGGACTAAACCAGGACAAAATCAGGATTATCCCAGGATTGAACCAAGGCTAAACAAGACTAAAACAGGACTAAATTGGGATTAAACTAGGACTAAACCAGGACTAAATCAGGATTAAAACAGGACTAAACCAGGACCAAATCAGGATTAAACCAGGATTGAAGCAGGATTAAAACAAGACTAAACCAGGACTAAATCGGGATTAAACCAGGAATAAATCAGGATTAAAACAGGACTAAACCAGGACTAAATCAGGACTAAACCAGGGCTAAGACAAAACTAAACCAAGACTAAACAGTGACGAAACCAGGACCAGGACTAAACCAGAGCTGCTCCAAGACTAAACCAAGACTAAACAGTGACGAAACCAGGACCAGGACTAAACATTTTGTCTGCACCTCCACCTGAAGCTCTTAAACTTAAAAAAAACCATACGGGAAAATAACTGTTGGTGTATTAAGCTCTGTAGTCGAACCAGACACGTTTAAAGCGATTAAAACCGTAATAACAGTGTCAGTCTGTCTCAGCTTTTGTCCGACTGTCGATCAAACCCGTCCAAACACGTCCAAACATGTCCAAACTCGTCAGGGAAAAGAGGAGGAGGCAATTAACGAGAAACGGAGACAAATCAGTCAGGTCGTCAAAGATCCACAGAAAACCAGACGGGAAATACAAACAGAAACTATGATCTGATGGAGCAGAGTGAAACTGAAGAGACTAAAGTAAAACAGAACGGGAGAAGTTATGAGGCACGTTTGGACTGTTTTAAGATCCTAAATTATGGAAAATTGAGTTGAGAGTTGTGTTTTGTTTCATTCACACGTTTATTATTAGTCTGTTTACATCTCTATAGCTCAAAATGCCGTTCCACCTTGTGATGTCATGCAGTGGTTGTTTTTTTAAAGTTAATAGCAACGTTTTTACATTTTCTTCAGAAGAAATGGGCAATTCCAGGGCTAAAATGGTCCTAGTGAAGTTTATAATGCTGTAATATTGGCTCTTTAATGTGGTTTAATGTGGTTTCTTGTTTAAAATGAGAAGCTGACATGGGACAAAACCAAGTCTAAACAAAGGACTAAGTCAGGACTAAACCAGGACTGTTCCAGGGTTCAGTCTTACAAATCCAAACCAGAATTAAACCAGGACTAAGCAGGTCCATCCTGAGCCTCGTCCTTCAGTACATGAGAACTAACCATTAGCGATATTAACCATAGGAATGTACTAAAATGAAGGACTAAACCACGACATAACCAGGACTAAACCAGGATTGAAACAGGTCTAAACCGGGACTGAAAAAGGTCTTAACCAGATCTAAACCAGGACTGAACCAGGACTGAACCAGGGCTAAACTAGATCTAATCCAGGTATAAACCAGGACTGAACCAGGGCTAAACCAGGATTGAAAAAAGACTGAAACAGGGCTAAACCAGGTCTAAAATAGGACTGAAACTGGTCTTAACAAGGTCTAAACAAGGACTGAAACAGGACTAAACCAGGTCTGAAACAGGTCTAAACCAGATCTAAACCAGGTCTAAATCAGGACTGAAACGGGTCTAAACCAGATCTAAACCAGGACAGAAATGGGTCTAAACCTCGACTGAAATAGGTCTAAACCAGGACTAAACCAGGTCTAAACCAGGTCTAAACCAGGACTGAAACGGGTCTAAACCAGATCTAAACCAGGTCTAAACCAGGACAGAAACGGGTCTAAACCTCGACTGAAATAGGTCTAAACCAGGACTAAGCCAGGTCTAAACCAGGATTGAAACAAGACTGAAACAGGGCTAAACCAGGTCTGAAATAGGACTGAAACTGGTCTTAACAAGGTCTAAACAAGGACTGAAACAGGACTAAACCAGGACTGAAACAGGTCTAAACCAGATCTAAACCAGGTCTAAACCAGGACTGAAACAGGTCTAAACCAGGTCTAAACCAGGTCTAAACCAGGTCTAAACCAGGTCTAAACCAGGACTGAAACGGGGCTAAACCTCGACTGAAATAGGTCTAAACCAGGACTAAACCAGGTCTAAACCAGGTCTAAACCCGGACTAAACCAGGACTTAATCAGGACTGAAACAGGGCTAAACCAGGTCTAAACTAGGTCTGAATCAGGACTGAAACAGGTCTAAATTTCGACTGAAATAGGTCTAAACCAGGTCTAAACCAGGACTGAAACAGGTCTAAACCAGGTCTAAACCAGGTCTAAACCAGGTCTAAACCAGGTCCATCCCTCTCCACTCTAACCCTCTGCTGAACGTCCGGTGAAGTGAGCTGTGATTGATTAGATTTGAGCGGCCATATTGCGTCTGTCAGCTCGTCCTTCAGTCGGACGTAAACAGGAAGTGCATCTGTCACTGTCACGGTAACACAGAGGGCGTGGACCAATCAGACCGCGGCGGCTAGAGGGCAGGGACCAATCAGCACGGAGCGTTCTGAAGGTGAGGAAGTCCATTAGTCACGGAAAAACGCTGCATTTCCAAAACACAAACATTTATCGCAGAGACGGAGGAACAGCATCTACTCATCATAATAATGTCAACAAACAAACAAGAAGCCGGTACGTAACACTGATCTAATGTGTCCCGCAGTGAGGCTTTAACTCTGTGGATGAAACGTCCCACAATGTCCACGTTTACATGATGGTTTTTAATTCTGAATTAAATATTCTGGATTAAATCATTCGGAATTAAAATATTCTCCTTCGAGTTTATATTGAAATAATAATTCTGAATTGAGGTTTACATGGAAAACTCGTTAAATCGTCTTTATTTAATTCCGGGAAGGGTTCTGATTGGACAGCGACACAAACGTATTTCCGTCCGTCCAACGAACATGAACCACCGGGATTATTTTGAAGAAGAAGAAACGTTTACACGATCGAGGAATAAATTAAATCGGCTTTAAATTTGGAATAAACCACTTCGGAAGTAAGTTAAATTCCGAATAATCATTTTCATTAGGAATTAAGTGTTTGCATGGTCTTTTTACAGCAGAATTCATTTTTATTCAGAAATAAAGCTCATGTAAACGTAACACATGTTGAGGGAGCATCATTATAACGTGGCTTAAATCTAAAAGTGGATTTTGCAGAATGTTTCTCCTTTAAAAGCCTAAAAAGCAAAAGAATCTGTGATCTAATAACAGATTAAGAACCTTTACTCTGGTTCTTTCTCTCCTCTCTCTTTCTCTTTCCCCATCTGTCTCTACACCTCTCCCTCTCTCCTCTTCCATCCCTCTCTCTCCTTTCCTCCCCCTTTCCTCTTCCCTTCTCTTCATTTTTCCTCCCCCCTTTTACTCTCTACCTCTTTCTTCTTCCTTCTCTCTCACCACCCACTTCAGTCTATGGAGTTTGTTCTTTTCTTTCTCCCCCTTCCTCCCTCTTCTCCTCCCTCCCTTTTCTCTTCCCTTTACCTCCCTCCTCCTTCCTCTCTCCCTCCTTCCTCCTCTCCTCCACCCCTTTTCTCTTCTCTCTCCCTCCCTCCCTGTTCTCTTCTCTTTACCTCCCTCCTCCTCCTCCCTCTCTCCCTCCCTCCTCCTCCACCCCTTTTCTTTTTTCTTTACCTCCCTCCTCCTTCCTCTCTCCCTCCTTCCTCCTCCCTCCTCTCCTCCACCCCTTTTCTCTTCTCTCTCCTCCCTCCCTTTTCTCTTCTCTTTACCTCCCTCCTCCTCCCTCTCTCTCTCTCCCTCCTCCTCCACCCCTTTTCTCTTCTCTTTACCTCCCTCCTCCTCCCTCTCTCTCCCTCCTCCCCTCTGTCGTCCGTGGAGTTTGTTCTTTTCTTTCACTTCAAGGGCGTCGTTCCTCTAAAGCGCAGCTCATTTGCATATTAATTCCTTCTTTGGCGTTTTCAGATTAGAGCTTGTCAACACGAATCAGGCCTGATCAAAACCACTGCTCACCAGAGACTCCCCTCGCCACAGGAGGGGCCAGACCGGGTTTAGACCGGGTTTAGACCGGGTTTAGACCGGGTTTAGACCGGGTTTAGACCGGGTTCAGACCGGGTTTAGACCGGGTTTAGACCGGGTTCAGACCGGGTTTAGACCGGGTTTAGACCGGGTTCAGACCGGGTTTAGACCGGGTTCAGACCGGGTTTAGACCGGGTTCAGACCGGGTTCAGACCGGGTTCAGACCGGGTTTAGACCGGGTTTAGACCGGGTTTAGACCGGGTTCAGACCGGGTTTAGACCGGGTTTAGACCGGGTTCAGACCGGGTTTAGACCGGGTTCAGACCGGGTTTAGACCGGGTTTAGACCGGGTTTAGACCGGGTTTAGACCGGGTTCAGACCGGGTTTAGACCGGGTTTAGACCGGGTTCAGACCGGGTTTAGACCGGGTTCAGACCGGGTTCAGACCGGGTTTAGACCGGGGTTAGACCGGGGTTAGACCGGGCTTAGACCGGGCTTAGACCGGGCTTAGACCGGGGTTAGACCGGGGTTAGACCGGGCTTAGACCGGGCTTAGACCGGGTTTGGGTTTAGAGCAGGTTTAGACCGGGTTTAGACCAGGTTCTGCCTGGGTTTAGACTAGGTTTAGACCAGGTTTAGACCAGGTTTAGACCAGGTTTAGACCAGGTTTAGACCAGGTTCAGACCAGGTTCAGACCAGGTTTGGGTTTAGGCCAGGTTTAGACCGGGTTCAGACCGGGTTTAGACCGGGTTCAGACAGGGTTTAGACTGGGTTCAGACCGGGTTTAGACCGGGCTTAGACTGGGTTTGGGTTTAGAGCGGGTTTAGACCGGGTTTAGACCAGGTTCAGACTGGGTTTAGACCTGGTTTAGACCTGGTTTAGACCGGGTTTAGACCAGGTTTAGACCAGATTCAGACCAGGTTCAGACCAGGTTTGGGTTTAGGCCAGGTTTAGACCGGCTTCAGACCAGGTTTAGACCAGGTTTAGGTTTAGGCCAGGTTTAGACCGGGTTTAGAACAAGTTTTGATTTAAAACGGGTTTACACTGGGTTTAGACTGGGTTTAGACTGGGTTTGGTCCTGGTTAAGACCTGGTTTACACTGGGTTTAGACTGGGTTTGGTCATGATTTAGAACTGGTTTATACCACATTTAGACCAGGTTTACACATACACTAGATTTAGGCTTGGTTAAACCGGGTTTAGTCCTGGTTTAAACCCGATTTAGACCTGGTATAGTCCTGGTTTCGATCAGGTTTGGCCAGGGTTTATAATAAAAGCAGATTAGATTGAGTTTAACTTGGGTTTAGACCAGATTTAATTCTAGTTTGATTCTTTCAGGTATAAGCTTTGGTCCTGGTAGTACAGATATACAAGAGAACAAGGTTAAAGCTCCACTGCGGAACATTTCCTCCCATTAGAACAGGGTTTAAGATGAGCAGAATGGAGGTAAACTATCAGATATTGTGATTATAAAATTGTTGTTAAATAAAAGTGCAGTTTGGCTCCTGTAATGGAAAGTTCATCTTCTCTCTCCTCTATCCCTCCGTCTCTCTCCCTCTTTCTCTTCTATCTCCCTCCCTCTTTCCCTCTCGGTCTTTCTCTGCAGTCCACAGAGACTCGGTGTCCTCTGTCTGATACATACATGACTTTAATAACAGATTTGTCCTTCAATTGTCAAACAGGAGCAGACCTCAGAGACGCCACAGAAGAACGGAGAGAGAGCGAGAGAGGGAAAGAGTCGGAGGGAGGGAGAGAGAGACCGAGAGAGGGAATAAAAGAGAGGGGGAGAGCGAGGGAGAGGGGAGATAATGAGGGACACCTGATGACTACAGAAACAAAAGGTAATCTCAGAGTTTCCCCCAAAGACGAAACGCCACCGAAGAGAGAAGACGATAAAGGGAGAATGAGAGGAGACAGACGGAGGAAGAGGAGAGAGCGAGACGGAGAGAAGAGGGAAGAGAGAGAGAGAAAAGGAGGTGAGAGGAGCAGGTCTGAATAAGAATAAACCTTGACTCTACGTTAAAAGACACACGTCGGGTTTCCGAGCTTCTCATTGACGTCCTGTAATTTCCTTGAGACGGATCCAAACTTTTATGTCTCTGCGCCTGATTTTTACCTCCTTAAAAACAAGGGAAAAAAACAGATTTAATTCATTTTTAACAGTTTGCAGCGGTTCAGAGCATCTAACTATTCAACACCAGAACTGAAACAAAATCTCTTGTTGAACCAAACTAAAAAAAACCTTGTCGATTTTTTTTTACGGCTAATTATTTTCGTGAAACCTCAAGTCATTTTTTTGTTTTATTTAGTTCAAAGTAAAAATCAGACACAATGAAAGTGAAAATCTTTACTTGACCTGTGTGATTATTTTCTATCATTGTTCTTTCTGCGTTTTTCTTTTATAGTTATTCACTTCAGTCTTTTTGAACCAATGGACATTTTACATAAACCAAAACATTTCTGTATTATTATTATTATTATTATTATTATTATTATTATTATTATTATTATTATTATTATTACATACGATTGTCTGTGTATCTCTATTTATCTTTATACATGTTTTACTTTATTTTATTGTTTTTTAGGACATACATTTTTTGATGAACGGAGTCCATCCATCTGTCCATCTGTTTGTCCATTTATCTGTCTGTCTATCTATCTATCTATCTAGCTCTCTATCTGTCCGTCCGTCCGTCCATCCATCTGTCTACCGACCTATCCATGTGGCTGCCCATCCATCTATCCATTTGTCCGTCTATAAATCTATCTATATATCTATCCATCCAACTAACTATGAATCTGTCCGTCCATCTATCTATCGTCCATCCATCTGCCCATCTGCCATCTATCTATCTATCTATCTATCTATCTATCTATCTAATAAAACAGAATACTGTGGTTGCTATAGTAACCATACGTTGGCCAAACCTCATCGTTGAAATCCATTCGATCAGATTCACTCTTAGAATCTAAACAGTTTTCCTGACGAACACTTGGTCAAAATTCAGTAAAATTCAGTATTTAAACGACTGATTTTGCTCAAATACAGTTTGTGTTTTGTTGTCGTGGCTGAAGTGGCGACACTTGTGAATATGTAATATTATTGCTTTGTCTGGAATGTTCCACAGTACGGCATTAAACCTTTCTGTCTCCATGGAGACCAAACTAGACCAAGGTACAGGTCAGATCTGTGGAGAGGCGACGGCGCTCACAGTCAGAATGTTTGTTTTTCTATGTATTTTTGAGCTATAAAACCACCTGTGATTGAATAAACGTAGAAGAAAAGCGGTTTAAAGTCACACTGTGGAACATTCCAAGCAGAAAAATGACGTATCCATAGAAACAAGCAGTTGACGGACCCCTAACCAGTCCATGCAGGGCTACAGGAGGACGGGAGGGCATCTGACACAGAGGACACAGGAGGACTGATTACGTTTCTCTCCAAACTTAAGTCTTATTCTCACTTCCTCAGTAACGAGAAAAGCCCAAATCCCTCAAAGCACCATCATCTCTGGAGTTTTCCGACTTCTAAAAGATTTCCTCAAATCTGTTTCCCACATTCGGCGCCTGGGAACGCTCCCGACGACCAGGTGAAAAAAGAAAAGGCTCCAATCACTCCCAGTTCCTCTTTTATTTTGGCAGGGGAATCAAAGGAAGCGCTCACATCTGATCCGGGCTTTGTCTGGGTTTAACAGGACGAGGCTGAGAAGGAACGAGAGGAGGAGAGGAGGAGAGGAGGAGAGGAGGAGAGGAGGAGAGGGGGAGAAGGAACGAGAGGGGGAGAGGAGGAGAGGGAGAGAGGAGGAGAGGGGGAGAGGAGGAGAGGAGGAGAAGGAACGAGAGGAGGAAAGGGGGAGAGGGGGAGAGGAGGAGAGGGGGAGAGGAGGAGAGGAGGAGAGGAGGAGAAGGAACGAGAGAAGGAGAGGGGGAGAAGGGGAGGGGGGAGAGGTGAAAGAGGAGGAGAGGAGGAGAGGGAACGAGAGGAGAAGAGGGAAAGAGGGGGAGAGGAGAGGGGGAGAGGTGAGAAGGAATGAGAGGGAGAGAGGAGAAGAGGGGGAGAGGGAAAGAGGAGGAGAGGGGGAGAGGAGGAGAAGGAACGAGAGCAGAAGAGGGAAAGAGGGGGAGAGGTGAGAAGGAATGAGAGGGAGAGAGGAGAAGAGGGGGAGAGGGAAAGAGGAGGAGAGGGGGAGAGGAGGAGAAGGAACGAGAGGAGAAGAGGGAAAGAGGGGGAGAGGTGAGAAGGAATGAGAGGGAGACAGGAGAAAAAGAGGAGAGGGGGAGAGGAGGGAAAGAAAGGTGAGTGAGGGAGAGATGGAGCGAGAAAGGAGAGAAAGAGAGGAGAGAGGGGGAGAGGTGGAGAGGGAAAGGAGTGAAAGAGAGGTGAGAGGGGAAGAGGCGAAGAGAGGAAAAGAGGAGGGAAGAGGAGTGAAAGAGAGGTGAGATGGGGAGAGGAGGGAAAGAGAGGTGGGAGGGAGGAGGTGAAGAGAGGGAGAGAAGAGAGAAAGAGAGGAGAGAGGAAGAGAGAAAGAGAGGTGAAGAGATGGAGAGAGGGAGAGGAGAAAAGAGAGGGGGAAAGGTGAGGTGAGAAGAAGAGAGGCGAGATGAAGAGGAGTGAAAGAGAGGTAAGAAGAGAAGGAGAGGGGAGAAAGAGAGGTGGGAGGAGGAGAGATGAAGAAAGGGAGAGAGGAAGAGAGGAGTGAAAGAGGTGAGAAAGAGGGGGAGAAGGGAGGTGAGGAGAAGAGAGAAAGAGGGGAAGAGGAAAAAAGAGGGGAGATGCAGAGAGAAACAGGGAGAGGAGAGAAAGAGAGGTGAAAAGAGGGAGAAGAAATAAAGAGAGGAAGAAGGGAAAAAGAGAGGAGAGAGGGGGAGAGGAGAGAAAGAGAGGTGAGAGGGGGAGAGATGGAGATGGTTGAAAAAAAAGAGGGGGGGTGAAAACAGGGGAGAAAGAGAGGAGAGAGGGGGAGACGTGAAAAGACGAAGAGGAGAAAAGGAAAGGGGAGAGGGAGAGAGGGAGGGACAGGTCAAGAAGGACAGAAAGAGAGGAAGGGAGGAGAGGAGCAAGAGAGAGGAGAGATGTGAGGAGAGGGAGATGAAGGAAAGAGGAAGGAGAGAAGTGAGAGGAAAAGACTCAGAAGACACACGGGAAGTTGATTAATCGATAATTGGGTTAAAATCTGGACAAATCTGGTCGAAAATAACGGAAAATTCTTCAGGATTTTTTTCTAAATGGAATAATTCTGGTTAAAATCAAACAGAAATAAAACAACGGATAAAAATGACTATTTGAGCCGATTCTTAATGATCAGAGCTGAAAGAAGAAGCGCCGACTTTGAAGAGAGAGAGACGGATATAAGAGAAATGAAGGAACGAAGGGAGAGAGGGACAGACAGGGAAGAGGGAAGTGGGTAACGGAGGGATAGAGGGTGAAAGAGGGAAGAGAAGAGAGGGATGGAGGGAGGACAGAGGAGATAACGATGTCCAGGTCTGATCCGGCTCTTCGGGGGAATCAGGATCCTGTTATGGGCCTTAGCGGGAAGGAAAACACGACTCAACAGACGGAGCGAACAAACGGAAAGTGGGAACTGCAGGTGCCTTAGAATCCGTGCATCGTTATTTGTCTCCGAAACCAAAATAAAAAAAATTTAAAAAACGGATAAAGATTCGTTTTTTTCAGTTTTTCGATTTTATGTTTAAATGAAAAAATGCTCGTTTTTTGTCCAATTTTGATCCTTGAACAAGTTGCGTAAACGGGAGATTTTCCTTCACTTTACTCGTAGCACAGACACACGGATATGAGGAGGATTTAGGCAAAACAAACCTAACGGCAGCCGGACCTGAGGATCATTATCATATGATTAAACAGCTTTTTGAGGTTGTAAAAACACACCCTGAGATTTCTAACACGCTGCGACACTTCGGTACCAAGATCCTCGAAGACCTACGTTATCGAGTACGATAACGAGGAATATGTTTTCTATAACCGCGCAGAACTTTCTACCCGTAAAAGACAGAAACTTCATTTTCCCCTCTGAAAGTGCAGACATAGAGATTTCCGTACATTTCTGCGGCTTTATCCTACGTCACACTCACGCTGTGTGATGACGTGAGCAAAACCAGTGTCCAACAGGAACTTTGTTTTCCCCAAACTCATGCGCTCCGTCCATTTTGATCGAGCCAAACTTTGAGAGTGAAACGAGTGAAAAAGTCGCTTTAAGTGCAGTTTATTCTCAAATAAATGGCAAATTACGCATCTTGGTGTGTGTAATTGTGCATCCCTTTCTATTTTTATTTGAAAGGTTTATTTCACTCAAAATGAACAAATCCAAATGTAATAAACACCAGGGAAATGCAGAAGTGCTGTGGCTCTGGACCTGACAGGAGCTGTTTCCAAGACTGGACCAGAAAAGTAAAGGAGCGATTACACTTTTTTTTGTTTTTAGGGCAATAAGGAGATTTTTAATTTACTTACAGACTTGATATTTTGCATTTTTGTAACTAAGGCCCTAAATTAAGCATTTTTTATGTTCAAAAAGTTGTTTCTACATGTTTGCTGTGTGTTTTGTATAAAAGAGTGTGAATTTTACTTTCAGGTTTTTTTTTTTCATCTCTATTTCTGGTCCTATAGCTTTTATCACAGCCTCATGACACAACTACAGCAGCAGATTGTGAAATAACAGGCTGTACCGAACAAAAGGAGGTAGAACACTTCATTATAGGGTAAAAGGGGCAGTTTTAAAAGCAAAATTATAGAAAAAATCCAGGCGAGGAGAAATGTACCAAAATTGCTCTTAGATCTTCAGGAGTTAAGACATCCTCGGAAATGTCGGTGAGAAGATTCTGTTTTCAACACCAACTCCGGCGTAAAAGACGTGTATCAGACGCAGAACTGGAAACTGCCGTCCTGTCATCAACACATAAGGTCAGTGCTGCTGTAAGTAGGGCCGATGATTTGCCGTGATCGCGGAAAACAATGGAAAATGGAATGGAATTGGCCTATATATTTCTTTAATTTTGCACAAATATCGACCTGAATTCTTTAAAATATTTGTTTAAAAAGCCGCTAAAACTGATAATCGATGTGTAGCAGACGCCTTTTTTCCGGTTTTGGTCTACGTGTAGACGGGAACGCTGTGAGAACCCATAGACCATATGCGCCTCTTCCCGTACGCTGCGACAAAACGTGTGTGACAAAACAGGAAACGGCCGTTATCCGTTTTTTCCTTTTTTCATTTAAACACAAAATCGAAAACTGAATGAACTGAACTAAATGAATTGTTATCCATTTTTTAAATTTTGGTTTTGGAGACAAATAATTTAATTTTTTTTTTTTTTTCATTTTATTTTTGGTTTAAATTGAAAAACAAATGAACGAATGGCACATGGATTCGTTAGTTTCAGAGCAGTTTCACTGTAGTCAGCTCCTCTTTCAGGCAGATATAAGAAGAAGCAGCTTGGATGAGAAACGTCGTCAGTCTAAGACTTTTGTCCAGTTACAGAACTGTATTCATTTTCCTTTTGCTGCAGGTGTAAAACTTAAACACATAAATATGAACAATTGAACATATTATATGAATATTTAAATTATATGAGCATTTCTCACAGCTACAAAACACGGAAACCTTAAAGTAGAGGCCCACGACTGAAGCTCAATTTATGTTTGTAACGTCCACCTCCGAAATTTTATAACTACGAGTCCAACCAGCAAGAAAAAGCGACACAGACAATCAGGGCTGAGACTGGTCCTCTCTATGTACATTTCCCCTACTCCACTTTCCCATTTCATTTTCCAAAAACTCCAAAAGGTGTGAGAGTGGCGTCTGTGTGAGTGTTGGTGGTGACTTACCACCATCAGGTCTGGAGTGAATGAACAATGCTGTTAATAATGCTCTGTAAAGCGTCTCTGGGGACATGTGTCTGTGAAAAGCGCTGTAGCTGTTGTTGTGAGGCGACCTTGGGCGTCCAGAAAGGCGCCAAATAAATAAAATGCATTATTATTATTATTATTATTATTATTATTATTATTTTGTACACACGAACGCAGATCCTTAAATCCAAAACGACGGCGACAAGGCGACGGCTGCAGTGTGCGTTGAGTGGACGCAGACATTATAAATCCACCTTGAAACAACAGAATAAGACTGATATTTACAGCACTCACACCTCACAGTAAGAAGGTCCCTAGTTCAGGCTTTTCTGTGTGGAGTTTGCATGTTCTTCCTGTGTCTGGGTGGGTTTCTTCTGTCAACCCAAAACATGCACAACAGGTCAAATCCTCCAGCTGAGGTCCTGACCGTGTGCACTGCAAAAAGGCCTATAAAAAAATAAGAAAAAAATACCCATTTTGAGGTAAAAATGCCCTATTTTAAGTGAAATTCTCTGCCAGTGCAGTGAGAAATTTTCGCTTACCAAGTTTTCTTAAAACAAGACAAAATATGAATCTTCTAAGCAGAAAACACGAGTTTCAAGTATTTATGGAAAGATTTTTCACCTTATTGGTTTGAGAAGGAAGTTAAAGAGGCTTAACCTGGACTGAGTTAATATAAAAAGTGTTTAGAATAAGTTGTCATATCTAGATAAGATAAATCAGGATGGAATATCTTGAAACAAGCCAAAAAATCTCATCTTATTAAGTAAAAAAATCTTAAAATTGATCTTTTAAGATGAATCTGCTTAATTCAAGTCAGTTTAACTATGCTAGAAAATCCTTTTTTGCAGTGCGCCCTCTGCTCCTGGGGTCTTGCCCCATAGACCCTGAAGAACGGGTCAAATGCAGAGGACAAATATAATGTGTAATTAATAAAGACTTTAGTCCAGTGACTGTTATTTTCCTCTAAACTCCTCCTTCTGCTTCTGGAAAGTTCTAAGTCCAAATATCTCCTTTATGAATCAGCTGAATTCATTATGAATTCTCCGAGCTCGTGTTTGGTCTGAAGTTAATTTGTTCTGTGTTTAATCGCCGTCTGCGTCACTAAAGCTAATTACTCTGAGCACACAGTTAGCACTATCTCTGCACGTCGTACTGAGCGCGTGCGGTGAACTCTGACCTCGTCAAACACAGACGGCGCCGCGGATCAGGGCTAACGCTAAAGCTAACGGTGCACTCTGCTCTTTCTGTGTCTATATGGAGTATGCAGGGACCGTTAAAGACAAAAGGAAGAGGCGGGAGGACGTATCGAGAGGGGAAATTCAGACTTTTTGAGGATTTTCACATTTCTGGAGGGTCCGTCACCTGCTTGTCTCTGTGGTGGTGCTACTACTTTGCCCACATGTTCCACAGTATGGCATTAAATGTCTTAAATCTTTACCTGTAACTTCGGTAAAAATGTTAAATGCGGAGTATCATTAAAGCAGACCTACTGTGCCTGTGTGGCTCTATACACAGTTAAAAGTGGAGTATTAAAATTGACTCTCACAGAATCAATCTCAACATTTTCTCAGAGTTTATATGAGTTCAATCTGTTCTAGAGTTAATTTAACATTTTTGGAAATGTTCATTAAATAACACTGGACCAAAGTTCCTGTTTAACCCCAAAATCAAGAGTTATATCGAACATTTTGAGAGTAAACGGAGAACACTTTGTAGCATTATCCTGATTTAGCTAAACACACAGAGGTGTTTTATTTTTACACTTTATTTTAGTTCATTTATGATGAAATTATGTACAAAACTGTGTCAAACTGGTCTCCTCTCACAGGAGTTTGAAGTTTGGTGGGTGGGACGTGCTAAATTAACACTAAAGAAAGTAGAATTAACACTGAAGGAAGTAGAATTAACACTAAAGGAGGTAGAATTAACACTAAAGGAAGTTGAATTAACACTAGAGGAAGTTGAATTAACACTAGAGGAAGTAGAATTAACACTAGAGGAAGTAGAATTTACACTAAGGGAAGTTGAATTAACACTAAAGGAAGTAGAATTAACACTAAGGGAAGTTGAATTAACACTAGAGGAAGTAGAATTAACACTAAAGGAAGTTGAATTAACACTAAGGGAAGTTGAATTAACAATAGAGGAAGTTGAATTAACACTAGAGGAAGTTGAATTAACACTAGAGGAAGTAGAATTAACACTAGAGGAAGTAGAATTTACACTAAAAGAAGTAGAATTAACACTAGAGGAAGTAGAATTAACACTAAAGGAAGTAGAATTAACACTAAGGGAAGTTGAATTAACACTAAAGGAAGTAGAATTAACACTAAGGGAAGTTGAATTAACACTAGAGGAAGTAGAATTAACACTAAAGAAAGTAGAATTAACACTAAAGGAAGTAGAATTAACACTAAAGGAAGTAGAATTAACACTAAAGGAAGTTGAATTAACACTAGAGAAAATAGAATTTACACTAAAGGAAGTAGAATTTACACTAAAGGAAGTTGAATTAACACTAAAGAAAGTAGAATTAAAACTAAAGGAAGTAGAATTAACACTAAGGGAAGTTGATTTAACACTAGAGGAAGTAGAATTTACACTAGAGGAAGTTGAATTAACACTAGAGGAAGTAGAATTAACACTAGAGGAAGTAGAATTTACACTAAAAGAAGTAGAATTAACACTAAAGGAGGTAGAATTAACACTAAAGGAAGTTGAATTAACACTAGAGGAAGTTGAATTAACACTAGAGGAAGTAGAATTAACACTAAAGGAAGTAGAATTAACACTAAGGGAAGTTGAATTAACACTAAAGGAAGTAGAATTAACACTAAGGGAAGTAGAATTAAGACTAGAGAAAGTAGATATAACTTCAACCATATCAACTCTGGTAAATAACCCCAACTTAACCCCCATTTAACATTCAAATAGTTAAAATAACACGTTTTATATTAAAAACAATTATTTTTTTATTTGACCCTGACCCTTTTTGCTGTGTAGTTATAATCTATGACACCCGAGTGTCAGAGAATTTAAGTTTTATCCTCCATGTACATCAGATATAGTGACACCATCGTCTTCTCTCGGCACCACTGGCACCTTTATCTAAACTGTGGCTTTTGCTTTAGAAACCTCGAGTCGAGAGGCTTTTTTTTTCTCCTTTCTCTAGATTTGAACCCGGCATTAGGAAATGACTATTGATTTAACGTTTGCATAAAAACTTCGGCTAAATCAAACAATATTTAGAGGTTGCACAAAGCTGTCAAAGATCGTTCGTCCTTTATTTAGTTTATTAACTACAAAAAGTCTTATTCCGCTGGCAGATCATTTATTTGTCAAGTGAAATTTACCCAAATCGTGATTAAACTTTCTTAATTCATCTTAACTCGACTAGATTTTCTTTTCTGCAGTGTATCCGCGTGGAGACCGGACCAAGTTACAGGTCAGATCTGCGGAGAGGCGAATGTCCCCCGCTCACAGCCAGAATGTCTGTTTTTCCTCTGTATTTTTTATAACTTTTTATTTCTGATACTTTTGTGACGTGAACATGGGGGGTAGAACTACAAAAGACAAATAAAACAGCTAAAAACCAAACAAAAACTTGAGGTCATAATAATAATGTGCACATGTCGCGGTCATTAAGACATGTCTGATAATAATGGATAATAATGGACCATTTCCCCACCTTTTCTCTCCAATTTCTTTTTAAAGCCGTACGGAACGGGTCATCTGTTCACGGAGGTGTTTTCAGTTTCCACAAAAGTACCTGCAGAAGTCTTTCTTACGCCAGTATTTAGTGATTTCTCTGTATTTTTGAGCTATAAAAACCACCTGTGATCGAGTAAATGTAAAAGTAGAGCTGTTTAATGTCATACTGCGGAACATTCCAGGTAGAAACAAGCAGGTGATGGACCCCCTGACGAGAAAAATTACACAATGCAGCTTTAAATGAGAAAATAAATCGCCGGAAAAATGTAAATCTGATCTAAAAACTGCTCAAATCGGGGCCTTTATTTGATCTGTCGGCGACGAAAGAAAAGAAGGAAAAGTGTTTACATGGTAAACATGTGACACAAACTGAGACAAATGTCAAGTTTCCCACAGAGACTCAGGCCCTGAACGCACCGTCTGCACAAAGAACACCGATAAACACAGATGCCCTCCCATCCCACTGCTTCCCTCTAGTGTTAGACTGAGACGTTTTAATCTGCAGATGTTAAATACAGTGAACCGTGACTGAAACTGTGGATTTTCGGGCTTAAATTAGACGTTTTTGTCATGTTTTTGTGCGATTAACAGGTTAAACCGCACTCGTCTCCGCGCTGCACAAACATAACGCGGTACCGGGGCTTTGTTTTGGCACAGGAGCCGCCCTTGGGTGCAGCTGCCTCAGGGCGGATGTGGCGGGTGCAGCGCCGAGCGGAGTCATTACGGAGAGAGGAGACAGATGGTGCGGGGTGGGGTTAGCCTTAGCATTAGCATTTGTAATGAGAAACGTGAACAGGAATAAAGAGACGAAGAGACGGGGAGAGAATTTGTCCTAAAAACTACAGACAGGAAGCCACTGTTGAAGGAGAGTGATTCTGTAAAATGGACTTTTCAGAGATTTTAACCGTGTTTTAGCCGTTTCCCATTGACCCTCTGAAGTTGGACTAATAGTGATTCATGTTTGGGTAATATTTATTCTCCTGGACTCAAGCTGTCACTGCTACAATCACTCAGCACCACCTGTACCACCGATTAAGAGAAAACTGGAGAAGGAAGCAGGTCTGTCACAGCGGGTTCCTGTGGCCATGAAAACTGCTTTAGATCAGAACAATGACGTCTTCACACAGGAGAACAGCAGCGTTCAGTGACTTTTGTGGGTCGGCAGGCAGACCCGGGGTGCACATCAATATTTAGTCGATAACAATTTAATTACACCACCTTTTATGTGAACTACACTGTAAATTAGTATATTTGTTTTTACTCATATTAATTGCATATTTACTGAGCCATTCTGAAGTCAAATTTGGTACAAATGACTAGAACTGCTGTAGTGTAACGTAGGGATGTCCCGATCCAATATTCAGTATCGGTATCGGCTCCTGATCCGGCTCTTTTATGAGTATCAGACAATATTGGATTCAGTCACGTGATCGAACTGATCCAGTTTCACATGATTTTGCAGCATCGACTCGCTTTACTGCAGCTGTAAATCAAAACGCCGCCGTGTCGCTGTGTGGGACTTTTCACTACAACAAAACAAGAGTCAAACAGCGACGCAAACGCAGCAAACAAACAGTTTCTCCTGGAGGAACCAGCAAAAATATAACACGTGATTGTTCAGGATGTGTTTGTGCTGAGCAGTGGGGGGAGTTAGTCTGACAGAAGCTGACCGCATCAGCGCTTATACTGTATGCAAATGAGCCATGTGGTTTTAAGTTTAGTTTCTGTAAAACATAAACAAATGTGCGCAAAGCCGCATTAAACACATTATTACTCAAAGCATTTGTTGAGCGCAGTAAAGTATGTAGAGCGGTGGTAGAGAGGACCGTTTATTTTTACATTTCATGTGACGTGAATAAATAAAAGCAAATTAACAAAATAAACATATGTAAATTAAAAAAAACCTTTTTTTTCATTTGTGATTCATTTTTGTGCATGTTGATAATAAATGAATTAAAGCAAACATGTCCAAACTATAGCCTGGGGGCCAAATGTGGCCCTCAGACTAATTGTTTTGGCCCTCAGGCTTCCAGGTGAATTGGCTCATGCTACCTGCCTACCGAGTACTTTTTACTGCATTTTTAAAATCTACCTTGATCAAACAAATGTGGTGAGTTCTTTTGAGGGTCTAAGCCTGAACAAAGGTCTGGAGGGTCATTCAAACCTGTTATAAACGCACAGATTTGAATCACTCACTGTTCTGACCCTCAGTTTATGACCCTCGATCAGCCTCACGCTGCTCTGTGTTTAAATATGTGGCCCTCCATGAAAAAAGTTTGGACACCCCTGAATTAAATCAACAAAACAACATGAAGAGCCGCTTGGGAGCCGAAAGAGCCGGTTCTTTAAAAAGAACCGTAATTCCCATCACTAATACCAGTGTGGATGGAGCATTAAATAACTTATATTTGAGGCACATTAAACAGGTTTTCACATTCACATATGAGACACGTCTGTTTGCAGTCCTGGTATAAGGACATTAAACGACTTGGAGCCCTCCTTCCTGCAGTTTTAATGGGATTTAATGTTTTTTTTAATACTTACAGGATCCACAGGTATCACAGATGAACTGTAGAGCTGCACACAAGCTCTAAATATCATCTTTAAGTCCTGGTTTAGAACTGGTTTAGCCCTGGTTTAGACCTGTTTTAGTCTTGGTTTAGACCTGTTTAAGTCCTGGTTTAGACCTGGTTTAGTCTTGGTTTAGACCTTTTGAAGTCCTTGTTTAGACCTATTGAAGTCCTGGTTTAGACCTGTATTAGACTAGACCTGGTTTAGATCTGGTTTAAACCTGGTTTTGTCCTGGTTTTAGTCTTGGTTTAGACATGGTTTAGACTTGGTTTAGACCTGGTTTAGACCTATTGAAGTCCTGGTTTAGTCCTGGTTTTGACCTGGTTTAGTCCTGGTTTTGACCTAGTTTAGTCCTGGTTTTGACCTGGTTTAGTCCCGGTTTCGCCCTGTTCGTTGAAAAAAGGACTGAATTCACCTTCTTTTCTAATTCTTGTCTTATTTAAATTCTCGGAGTTTTAATATTTGTAGTTTGAGTTGTAACTTTCACAGATGTGTTGCTAATTGATATTAATGCTCGTTTCACCTCAAAAATCCGACTAAATGAAAAAGAATGTTTAGTTTTCTCCGACTGAACCTGCTCCTGATTCCTCTCATTAGAGCCGCTAATCGTTTATTTATCCTTATTTACGGCGCGTTCGGAGTCCGAGCGCTGCCGTTCTCCACAACGTTCACGCAAAGCTCACGATTACGCCGCGCATTTTTCATCATTAATGCTCAAAGTCGTCAAAGTCAAAGCGCGGACCTGGAACTGGGGCGTTAAAGGACAATGCGGAACATTTAAGCGGTTAATGTCACGAAAGGCAATGGGGTAAAGAGGCGGACAGAGACACAGAGCGAGGAGGTGCTGAACAGCTATGATTAGGCTCCTACTACGAAGAAAGGTTTAAACAGGTTTAAAACAAGACTAAACCAGGTCTAAACCAGGACTTAAACAGGGCTGAACTAGGACTTAAACAGATCTAAACGAGGACTTAAATAGGTCTAAACCAAGACTAAACCAGGACTAAATCAGAACTAAAACAGGTCTAAACCAGGACTTAAACTGGTTTAAACTAGGACTAAAATAGGTCTAAATAAGGATTTTAACAGGCCTAAACCAAAACTAAACCAGGTCTAAATCAGAACTAAAACAGGTCTAAACTAAGACTTAAACAGGTTTAAACCAGGACAAAACCAGCTCTAAACCAGGACTAAACCAGGACTTAAACCAGTCTAAACAAAGACTTAAACAAGACTAAACCAAAACTAAACCCGGTCTGGCACAATCAATCTATAAAGTCCCTTTCAACACTCAAGTTGACTAAATAAAAGGACTGAGATAAGTCTGAACCAGGACTAAACCAGGACTAAATCAGGATTGAACCAGGACTAAACCAGGACTAAACCAGGACTAAACCAGGACTAACCCTTGACTTCACGCTCCTTTGTCTTTTCAGTATTTTTTCGGTAACTTTTCACATTTTATCCCTGACTTTGTGCTCCTGATTTGAGTCTTTAACCTTCATGGTTTCAGTCAGAAGTTGAACCTGAAAGCGTTTGAGATGTCGTCATTTGGCGGGTCCGACTGAGCGCGCTCCGTGCTGCGTTCAAAGACCCTCCGACACACAGCCGCCGCCGCGCGCTCAAGTGTCACTCAAAATATACCAGCGTTCAGTGAGTTTGGAAAGATTATTCACTTTAAATCAAACTTAACCTTTAGACTGGAGTGTGCACGAACCCCAGGACTAAACCAGGACTAAACCAGGACTGAACCAGGACTAAACCAGGACTGAATCAGGACTAAACCAGGACTGAACCAGGACTGAACCAGGACTAGAACATGACTAAAACAGGACAAAAACAGGACAAAACCAGGACTAAACAGGACTAAACAGGACTAAAACAGGACTAAACCAGGACTGAACCAGGGCTAAACCAGGACTGAACCAGGACTGAACCAGGACTGAACCAGGCCGAAACCAGGACTGAACCAGAACTAAACCAGGATGAAACCAAAACTAAACCAAAACTAAACCAAAACTAAACCAGGGCTAAACTAGGATTAAGCCAGGACTCAACGTGAACTGAACCAGGACTAAACCAGGACTAAACAGGACTAAACAGGACTAAATTAGGACTAAACAGGACTGAACCAGGACTGAACCAGGACTAAACCAGGACTGAACCAGGACTGAACCAGGACTGAACCAGGACTAAACCAGGACTAAACCAGGACTGAACCAGGACTGAACCAGGACTGAACCAGGACAAAACCAGGACTAAACCAGGACTAAACCAGGACTGAACCAGGACTGAACCAGGACTAAACCAGGACTAAACCAGGACTAAACCAGGACTGAACCAGGACTGAACCAGGACTGAACCAGGACTAAACCAGGACTGAACAAGGACTGAACCAGGACTGAACCAGGACTGAACCAGGACTGAACCAGGACTAAACCAGGACTGAACCAGGACTGAACCAGGACTAAAACAGGACTAAACCAGGACTGAACCAGGACTAAACCAGGACTAAACCAGGACTGAACCAGGACAAAACCAGGACAAAACCAGAACAAAACCAACACAATACCACGACTAAACCAGGACTGAACCAGGTCTAAACCAGGACTAAACCAGGACTGAACCAGGGCTAAACCAGGACTGAACCAGGACTGAACCAGGACTAAACCAGGGCTAAACCAGGACTAAACCAGGACTGAACCAGGACTAAACCAGGACTGAACCAGGACTGAACCAGGACTAAACCAGGGCTAAACCAGGGCTAAACCAGGGCTAAACCAGGGCTAAACCAGGACTGAACCAGGACTAAACCAGGACTAAACCAGGACTAAACCAGGACTAAACCAGGACTGAACCAGGACTAAACCAGGAATAAACCAGGAATAAACCAGGGCTAAACAAGGAATCAACCAGGTCTAAAGCAAGACTAAACAAGGTTTAAAGCAAGACTAAATCAGGACTAAACAAGGACTGAACCAGGACTAAACCAGGACTAAACCAGGACTAAACCAGGTCTAAACTCGGACCAAATCAGGACTAAACCGGGACTAAACTAAATGGTAAATGGTCACATTTTTACATAGCGGTTTTCACCTACGCACCAGTGTATGCAAACACTCTGGGATGAGTTTAGTGTCTTGCCCAAGGACACAACAACAGTATTCCTCTCTGAGAGCTGGAATCACACCAGCAACCTGTGGGTAAGTGGACAAACAACCAATCAACCGAGCTACTGTCGCCCCTAGAGCCGAATCAGGACTAAACCACAACTAAAGCTGGACTAAACCAGGTCTAAATCAGGACTAAGCCAGGACTAAATCAGGACTAAACCAGATCTAAACCCGGTCTGATCTCTGAGTGGGTCTGGCTGTGCGAGTGGTCAGCGTGTTTCTGTTTGACTTTGTGGGTTGCGTCATGTTTTTCATGTTTTTGGAGATGAGACGTTTTAAAAACACTTGAAACGATCGTCTCCAAGGTCGAATCCACCGCTGAGTTTAAACGACTCGAATTATGAAAATTATTCTTAAAAATCTGATGAAAGTCCAGATACATTTAGACTTTAAACTCAAGGAGGGACTAAGGCAGGACTAAGCAGGACTAAAGCTGGACTAAAGGACTAAAGACGGACTAAACCAGGACTAAACAAGGACTAAAGAAGGAGTAAAGCAGGACAACTAAACCTGGTCTAAAACAGGACTAAACCAGGACTAAATCAGGATGAACAAGGACTAAAGCAGGACTAAAAACCAGGACTAAACCAGCACTGAACAAGGACTAAACCAGAACTAAAACTGGACTAAAGCAGGACGACTAAACCGGGACTAAAACAGGACTAATGCAAAACTAAAGCAGGGCTAAACCAGGACTAAACCTGGTCTAAAACAGGACTAAAGCAGGACTAAAGAAGGATTAAAGCAGAACTAAAAAAGGACTAAAGCAGGATTAAAAAATAGGACTAAACCAGAATTAAATCAGAATTAAAAGAGAATTAAAACAGGACTAAAGATGGACTAAAGCTGCACTAAACCAGGAATAAACCAGGACTAAATCAGGACTAAACCAGGACTGAACAAGGACTAAACCAGGACTAAAACTGGACTAAAGCAGGACGACTAAACCGGGACTAAAACAGGACTAATGCAGAACTAGAGCAGGGCTAAACAGGACTAAACCTGGCCTAAAACAGGATGAAAGAGGACTAAAGCAGGACTAAAACAGGACTGAACCAGAACTGAACCAGGACTAAAGCAGGACTGAACCAGGACTGAACCAGGACTAAAGCAGGACTGAACCAGGACTAAATTAGGGTTGAACCAGGACTGAACCAGAACTGAACCAGGACTAAAACAGAAATACGTCAGGACTAAACCAGGACTAAACAAGGATTAAATCAAAGATAAACTAGAATTAAACCAAGACCAATCTAAATCAGGACTGAACCAGGCCTAAACCAGGACTGAACCAGGCCTAAATCAAGACCGAATTGGGACTAAATCAGGTCTCATTACTCGCCTGGTCCAAAATGAGGCCATTTTAATCAGATGTAAAACGGTGAAAAGTTCATTATGAAATTAAACATGATCCGAGTCCTCAGAGTCTGAGCCCATCACAGACGCACCGAGCAAACACAGAATTATACCGACACAGACTAACGAGGGAGAGACGGAGGGAGGGAGGGAGGGAGGGAGGGAGGGAGGGAAGGAGGGAGCAAGCGACGGAGGGAGGGAGCGAGGGAGCGAGCGAGCGAGCGGCAGCGACGGAGGGAGGGAGCGAGGGAGGGAGGTACAGAACGAGAGAAAGAGGAGAGACAAGTGGACTGAGATCAGAGGGGGAGGGAAAGAGGATGAGGTGAAAGAGAAGAGAGAGAAAGAGGGAAGAGAAGGGGAGAAAAAGAGAGCAGACAGGAAGGAAGGATGGAGAGGATAGTTTTCGGCTCCAGTCAAATGAAGCTCATCAAGGCCAACAATGTTCCATATTCGAAATCTAAAATCTAAACCAGAAATTCAATAGGTCTAAACCAGGACTTAGACAGGTCTAAACCAAGACTAAACCAGGACAAAACCAGGTCTAAACCAGGACTTAGACAGGTCTAAACCAAGACTAAACCAGGACAAAACCAGGTCTAAACCAGGACTTAGACAGGTCTAAACCAAGACTAAACCAGGACTAAACCAGGTCTAAACCAGGACTTAGACAAGTCTAAACCAAGACTCAACCAAATTTTACATTTCTTTGAACCAGGGCTAAACCAGGACTGAACCAGGACTGAACCAGGACTGAACCAGGGCTAAACCAGGACTTAAACAGGTCTCGACAAGGACTTAAACCAGGACTAAACCAAAACTAAACCAGGTCTGATACAATCAATCTATAAAACCTTTTTCAACACTCAAGTTGACTCAACTAAACAAAGACTGAGACTGGCCTGAACCAGGACTAAACCAGGACTAAACCAGGACTAAACCAGGACTAAACCAGGACTAAACCAGGACTAAGACTTGACTTGACCACGAGTATCATAGCAATGCTGTAAATCAAACCTGCTGCTTATTTTATTTTAACTTGTACATTTACATTTATATAATTATGTCCTATTTGACACCAGGTTCAGGGAGTCAGAGTTTGAGTAAGAGGAAAGAGAAGAGGAGAGGGGGAGGAGAGCACAGGGGTAAGATGGGGGTAAGATAGGGTAAGATAGGGTAAGATGGGGGTAAGATGGGGGTAGGATAGGGTAAGATGGGGCTAAGTACCTGGCTCGGGGGAGTCGGAGTGGGAGGAGGAGGAGGCAGAGGAGGCTCCATCGTCGTGGACACTGGTCTGAAGAGAAACACCTCGACCTGGAGGAAGCTTCATCCCCAACTGCTCAGCCATTTCCACGTGGTCCCCGGGGTGCAGGTAATCGAAGACGCTACTGCCCGTCAGCTCCACCTGGAAGTACAGAAGAATCACCAAAACAGAACCAGAACAGAACCAAAACAGAACCAAAACAGAACTAGAACAGAACCAAAACAGCCTGTGAGCTTCACCTGGAAGTACAGAAGAATCACCAAAACAGAACCAGAACAGAACCAAAACAGAACCAAAACAGAACTAGAACAGAACCAAAACAGAACCAAAAACAGAACCAAAACAGAACCAAAAACAGAACCAAAACTGAACTAGAACAGAACCAAAACAGAACCAAAACAGAACCAAAACAGAACCAAAATAGCCCATCAGCTCAACCTGGAAGTACACAGAAGAATCACCAAAACAGAACCAAAACAGAACCAAAAACAGAACTAACACAGAAGCAAAACAGAACCAAAAACAGAACCAAAACAGAACCAAAACAGCCTGTGAGCTTCACCTGGAAGTACAGAAGAATCACCAAAACAGAACCAAAACAGAACCAAAACAGAACTAGAACAGAACCAGAACAGAACCAAAACAGAACCAAAACAGAACTAGAACAGAACCAAAACAGAACCAAAAACAGAACCAAAACAGAACCAAAAACAGAACCAAAACAGAACCAAAATAGCCCATCAGCTCCACCTGGAAGTACACAGAAGAATCACCAAAACAGAACCAAAAACAGAACTAAAACAGAAGCAAAACAGCCTGTGAGCTTCACCTGAAAATGTGCAGAAGAATCACCAAAACCAGAGCAAAATCCCATTATTCTTATTATACCTCATTAATATATTGTGATGTGTGAACTCCTGTGTCCAAATCATTTTCCTTGTGGATCAGTAAAGTTTGTGGCTGTTTACACAGAAATGGCAATGGGTGGAAACGCAAAACACTTTGCCAGATCTCCATATCGTTTAGACGCAACAGCGTTTTAGGGGGTTGAAAACGCCTGAAAACGCCCTTCAGAGTGGACATCTTGAAAAGGCTCCACCCTGTCATCGCTGTGTAAACGGTCAAAAATCAAAAACGGTGTTTTCGTGGCCTGGTGTAGAGATTACACCACGAGCACGAGTCAGTTCAAGAACAAAATCAAACATGGCAGAACTTGAACCTGCCCGAGCAGCTGCACATGGGGACTCGAGTCCGAAAGTGACTCCACTGATCACAGAGTCATTCAGAGCAGAGAAGTTCAACATATCACAGATATTTATGGAGTCCCAGAGCAGCAGTGGGCACCTCATATATAAGGGTTATACTCAGGCCTTTGGTCTTGGTGGTGCTGCCACCTACGCACTGGCCGTGCAAACTACATCGGCCAACTGCAAGTTTTGCGTCTCCGTGTGCAGCAGAATTCCCCAAAACGCTTGTGTAAAAGCGGAATGATGCACTTTTGTGTTTTTGCTTTAGACCGTTTCTGTGTATACGTAGCCTAAGCTTAAGAACCAGACCAGAACCACAGCAGAGCCAAGACCAAACCATCTCCACATGGTCCTGGGTGGAGGTAATCGAACACACGGTCTGAAGCTCCACCTGGAAACATGAATCATCTCCACAGACTGTAGAATCCAGGGGGCAATTATGTTTTCCACGGGGCCACATGAGGAACAGAAAATATTGTGGAGGTCCAAAGTGCTTAACTCCATTCTGCATAATATTAATTGTATTTAATTGTGTAAAAAATAAAGATAAGGTAACTTTAATTCTATAGTGCTTTACACAGACATGTCCCCGTTATTAACGTTATTAGCGTTATTAACAGAACATTATTAACAGAGCGTTCTTCATTCACTTCAGACCTGGTGGTCATAAACTGCTGTAGCCACAGCTGCCCTGGGACAGACCAACAGAAGCGCAGCTGCCAGTCGGCACAGACGGTCCATCCACTTTCACACCTACAGCATGTTTTGAGTTGATGGGGGAAACCGGAGCCCAGAGGAAACCCACCCAGACACAGGCAGAACATGCAAACTCCACACAGAAAGGCCCGGGCATTACATCCCGTGTCACACAGCTGCCCCGGGGCAGACTGAGGCAGAAGTGGCACACATTCTGTGCCTGTGTCGTACTGAGGATAAAAGTGCACGAGGAACGTGTCTCTACTCATCTACTCATCTTTCTCTCCTTTTCCTCTCCTCTTTTCTTGCTCTCTTCCTCTACACATTTTTTATTCCTCCTACTTTCTCCTACTCCTTCCTCCCCTCCTCCTCTTCTCCCCCTTCTCTTCTTCCCCTCCTTTTTCTCTTTTCTCTCCTTTCTTTCCTCCTCCATCTCTCGTTTCCTCTTGACCTTATCCACTTTCTGTCCTTTTTCTTTCTTTCCTCTAGCATCTCCTTCTCTCTCTTCCTTTTCCTCACCTCGTCTTTTGCTACCTCTCCTCCTCTCCTCTTTTTCCTCCTCTAATCCTCCTCTCAACAGTCTTTTGTAAAATAATGACCCCATAATCTGCTCATTTTAAAACCACATAAACGTCGGCCGCGTCATTAGGCCGGATTTGTTCCTTTAATTACGGCTCAAACCCACAAAACTGCAGCCTTCCTCCCGAGATCCCGCTCCGAACTTTCCCAAACAAATAAAAAACAAAAGTTGGGGAGTAGCCGAAGGTGAGAGGAGCGTGAAAGCGTCGCGGTGCGTTCAGGTGCTGTACTTTGCTTTGGGAAATCGCAGCCTCCTTCCCGGTTTTGTTCGACACGTGTTTTGGAAATCCACTGGGAATATTTTGGGATTACACGCTTGTAATCCAGTTAATGGGAAATCCCTGCAAGGCGTTTGGGTCCCGGGGGGCACGGGGAGCAGTGCATCATGGGAGTTGGAGTCCGTGTTTTCTAATTGGATCGACATTGTTCAGACTCGGAGGAAAAACGAGAGACTTTGAATCAATTAAAACTCGGCAGAAGGATTTTACATAAAGCTAATTACAGAGAAAGAGAGAGGGAGGAGGGAGGGAGAGAAAAGGAGGAGGGAAAAGAGGGAAGGGAGGAGGAAAAAGATGAGATTAGAAGAGATGAGAGAGACAAATACAACTAGATGAAAGGAGGAGAAAAAGAAAGAGTGAGGAAGGAGGGAAGCGAGGAGGTAGGAGAGAAAAGAAGAGAGAAACAGGGAAAAGGAATGAAAAGAGAGAGACTAGAAGAGACAAAAATAAATAGAGGAAATGAGGAGAGAGGGGGGTTAGAAAAAGAGGGAGAGACAGAGAGAGGGAGAGAAAGAAAGGAGATAGAAGAGGGCAAAATAGAGTGAGGATGGAGGGAAGTGAGGAGGTAGGAGAGAAAAGGGGAGAGAAACAGCGAAAAGAGAGAGAGAGAAAGAGAGATTAGAAGAGATGAGAGAGACAAATACAACTAGAGGAAAGGTGGAGAGAAAGAAAGCAAGGGAGAGAAAGGGAGGAAGGGAAGAGAGAGAAAGAAAGAAAGAGTGAGGAAGGAGGTAAGAGCGGAAATAGGAGAGAAAGAGGGAGAAGGAAGGGAAAGAGAGAGACAAAAATAGAGGAAATGAGGAGAGAGGGGGATTAGAAAAAGAGGGAGAGACAGAGAAAAAAAAGAGTGAGGAAGGAGGGAAGGAGAAAAAAGAGGAAAGAAAGAGGGAGAAGGAAGGGAAAGAGAAATTAAAAAAGATGAGAGACAAAAATAAACAGTGGAAAGAAGAGAGAGAGAGATAGAGAAAGAACGGGAGGCGTGAAGGAGAGAAAGCAAGGGAGAGAAAGGGAGGAGGGGGAGAGGGAGAAAGAAAGCAAGGAAGGAGGGAAGAGAGGAGAGAAAGAGGGAGAAGGAAGGGAAAGAGAGCTTAGAACAGATGAGAGACAAAAATAAATAGAGGAACAGAGGAGGGGAAAGAGATATTAAAATGGGAGAGAGTGAAAAAGAAGGGGGGACACAAACAAAAAGAAGGGGAAGAGCGTTAGACAAAGGAGGGAGAGAGAGTGAGAGGGATATTACAAAAAAGAGAGAGAAAGAGGGAGAAGGGGAG
The DNA here is from genome assembly GCA_030686955.1 of Odontamblyopus rebecca. Taxonomy (NCBI): domain Eukaryota; kingdom Metazoa; phylum Chordata; class Actinopteri; order Gobiiformes; family Gobiidae; genus Odontamblyopus; species Odontamblyopus rebecca. The sequence goes on along the minus strand of CM060670.1, from coordinate 7,715,115 downwards.
AGAGGAAGGAGAGATTGAGAGAGGAAGAAAGGGTGCAGGAAGAAGTAAAGGAGGTAAAAGAGTGAGAGAGGAATTAGAAAAGGGAGAGGAGAAAGATGAGAGAGGGAGAAGGGGCAGAAAGAGAGCAAAAGAAGAGGGGAAAGAGAATGAAAGAGAGAGGGATAAGAGAGTAAATAGACAGGTTAGAGGAAGAGAGAAAAACTGTGTGAAAAGCATGAGAAGAGAGAAAGAGAGGAGGATGAAAAAGGGAGGAGGAGGAGTGGGAGAGGGAGAGGGAGAGAGAGAGATGAGAGAGATACAAAGAGAAAAGGAGAGAGAAAAGGGAGAGGAGAAGAATGAGAGAAAGAAAGAGATCGAGGAGAGAGGAGGAACTTAGATGGAAAAAGGGAGAAGGAAGGAGGGAGCGAGGGAGCAAGAGGGAGGGATAGAGAGAGGGAGAGATAGAGGGAGAGAGGAGGAGGACTGTTGTGTCTTTAAGAGGTTTATCAGACACAAAGCACTCTGGGAAATATCCAGTGGCGTCCCTGAAGTCGGACTGAGCGCGCTCAGTAGCGACTCTAAATGAGAAATGGAAATGAACCCTTTTGTTTGAGAGAAAGAGAAGAAAAAAGAAGAGAGAAAGAGAGGGAGAGGACAGAGAAGGAGAGAAAGAGGGAGAGAATGAGAGAGAGAAGAAAATAGAAAAGAGAAAGAGAGGGAGAGGACAGAGAAGGAGAGAAAGAGGGAGAGAACGAGAGAGAGAAGAAAATAGAAAAGAGAAAGAGAGGGAGAGGACAGAGAAGGAGAGAAGAGGAAAGTGTAGAAGGAGAGGAAGGAGATTCAAAGGGGAGAGAAAGAAAAGAAGAGGAAGGAGATAAAGAGACTCAACCAGGACTAAACCAGGTCTAAACCTGGACTAAACATGGAGTAAACATGGACTAAACCAGGACTAAACTAGGAATAAACCAGAACTAAACCAGGACTAAATCAGGAATAAACCAAGACTAAACCAGGACTAAACTAGGAATAAACCAGAACTAAACCAGGACTAAATCAGGAATAAACCAAGACTATACCAAGAGTAAACCAGGACTAAACTAGGATTAAACTAGGACTAAACCTGGACTAAACCAGGACTAAACCTGGACTAAATCAGGACTAAACCAAGACTAAACTAGGACTAAACCAGGACTAAACCAGGACTAAACCAGGACTAAACCAGGACTAAACCAGGACTAAATCAGGACTAAACCAAGACTATACCAAGAGTAAACTAGGACTAAACCAGGACTAAACTAGGACTAAACCAGGACTAAACCAGGACTAAACCAGGACTAAACCAGGACTAAATCAGGACTAAACCAAGACTATACCAAGAGTAAACTAGGACTAAACTAGGACCAAACCAGAACTAAACCTGGACTAAATCAAACTTAACCTCGGCCAAACACAAAATGTCTGTATACATTTCTAACATTTTACTTTCTTCTTCTTTTTTTCTCTTCCTTTCCTCCTTTTTGTCCCCCTCCTTCTCCTCCTCCCCTCCTCCTCTCCTCCTCCATCTCTTCTGTCTCTTCTCTCTTTTCTTTTTCTGTCTGGAGACGTTTTGTGTCTTGGACGTGGCCCAGACTCATGGCAGAGTTTTGGAAGGACAAATCTGTCTGAGCTAAGACACTGTCCACAACCATAACTCAGGGAGGGTAATGAAGGAGGGATGATGAAAGAGGAGAGGAGAGAGGGAAGGAGGGAGGAGAGGAGGAGAGAGACACTGTCCAAAAATAACTCATGTAGGCTAATGGAGACGAGAGAGGGAGAGAGAAAGAAAAGAGAGAAGAGACACTGTCCACAGATATAATTCATGTAAGGTGAGGAAGGAGGGATGACGAAAGAGGAGAGGAGAGAAGGAGGGAGGGAGGAGGAGAGGAAGGAGAGACACAGATATATCTCAGGTAAGGGAGTGGAGACAAGAGACAACGAAAGAGGAGAGGAGAGAAGGAGGGAGGAGAGAAGGAGAGACACTGTCCCCAGACATAACTCATAAAGGCTAATGGAAATGAGGAATAAGAGAGAGAAGAAAGAGGAGAGAAGAGAGAAGAGAAGAGAGAGGAGGAGAGAAGAGAAGAGAAGAGAGAAGAGAGAGGAGCAGAGAGGGGAGAGGGAGTGAGGAGCAGGAGAGAGGGAGAAAGAGGAGAGAGAGAGGAGAGAGGGAGAAAGAGGAGGAGAGAGAGGAGAGGGAGAGAAGAGGAGAGAGACAGGGAGAGAGAGGAGAGAGGTGGAGAGAGGGAGAGAGGGAGGAGAGAAAGAGAGGAGGAGGAGAGAGGACGGAAGGAGAGAGAAAGAGAGGAGGAGGAGAGAGGATGGAGAGAGAGAGGGAGAGAAGGAGGAGGAGAGAAGAGAAGAGAGGAGAGAGTGAGAGAAGCGAAAGGAGGGAGAGAGGAGAAAGGAGGAGGAAAGAAGAGAGAGGGCGAGAGGGATATAACTCATATAAGCTAATGGAGAGAGGAAGAGGAGAGAAGAAAGGAGGGAGAGGAGAGGACAGGAGCGAGAGAGAAGAGAGAGGGAGAGAAGAGGAAGAGAGAGAAACAATGCAAGTCATACAGGCTAATGGAGAAAAGTAATAACAAGAGAGAGAAACCTCCTTCTCTCCTCCACCTCTCTTTTCCCTCTTCTTTCTCTCTCTCCTCATCTCTTCTCTTTACCCCTAGCCACCTCTCTCCTCCTCCCTCTCTCTTCCTCCTCCCCCCTCTCTCCCCCCTCTTCACCTCTGCCCTCTTTCCTCCTCCTCCTCCTCTCCTCCTCCTCCTCCCTCTCTCCTCCTTCTCCTCCTCCTCCTCCCTCTCTCCTCCTCCTCCTCCCTCTCTTCTCCCTCTGTCTCTCGCACTCTCACTCTCTTCCTCCTCCCCCTCTCTCTCCCCGCTCTCCCCCTCCTCCCTCTCTCCTCCTCGTCTTTTGTTTTCGTCTCTTCAGATAAACCTTATTAAAGCTCCCTGGTTTATCGGTTGCCCGCGGAGACGAGGCTGTTGGCAGATAAGCGTACGGTGGCTGTGTGTGGACACTCTTCACTCTCGTGTTTGGACTTTTCTTATCGGACAATATTTCCGCTCAAATTAACGTCGTGAATATGAATTTGAGTTTGACAAAGAAAAACTGAAAAACGTTTGAGATTTCACCTTGTAACAGCAGCGTCCGACAAGAGGCCAGACATGAGACCTGATCCGGTCCTGATCCGGTCCTGATCCGGTCCTAGTCTGGACCTGGTTTAGTCCTGGTTTAGACTACGTTTAGACCTGGTTTAGACCTGCTCTAGTCCTGGTTTAGTCCTTGTTTAGACCACATTTAGTCCTGGTTTAGTCCTTGTTTAGACCACGTTTAGACCTGTTTCAGTCCTGGTTCAGTCCTGGTTTAGTCCTGGTTTAGTCCTGGTTTAGACCTGTTTAGTCCTGTTTCAGTCCTGGTTTAGTCCTGGTTTAGACCTGGTTTAGTCCTGGTTTAGACCTTCTTTAGACCACATTTAGTCCTGGTTTAGTCCTTGTTTAGACCACATTTAGACCTGTTTCAGTCCTGGTTTAGTCCTGGTTTAGTCCTGGTTTAGACCTGTTTAGTCCTTGTTTAGACCACATTTAGACCTGCTCTAGTCCTGGTTTAGTCCGGGTTTGAACTGCTTTAGTCCTAGTTTAGACCACATTTAGACCTGCTCTAGTCCTGGTTTAGTCTTCATTTAGTCCTGGTTTAGTTCTGGTTCAGTTCTGGTTCAGTCCTAGTTTAGTCCTGGTTTAGTCCCGGTTTAGTCCTGGTTCAGTCCTGGTTCAGTCCTAGTTTAGTCCTGGTTTAGTCCTGGTTTAGTCCTGGTTCAGACCCAGTTTGGTCCTTGAGTCTTTTGTTTCATGAAGTCTTTTTTGTCTCATATTTGATTCCCATTTTTCCTGATTAAAACTCGTCTTAATTAAGATAAAGTGAGACTCGTTTTCCCGTTTGGATTTTTCCTGAACTGTTTCCTGTCGGGAAAATCCGCCTCTTTATTCAGAAACGTTATTTTTGAGACGGACGAAGACGAATGAACCCGGCACAGTACTGAGGGAGAGATGGAGGAGAGAGGAGAGGAGGAGAGAGGAGAGGAGGAGAGAGGAGAGGAGGAGAGGAGAGGAGGGGAGAGAGGAGAGGAGGAGAGAGGAGAGGAGAGAGGAGGAGAGGAGAGGAGGAGAGAGGAGGAGGAGGAGGAGAGGGAGGAGAGAGAGAGGAGAGAGGAGGAGGAGAGGAAGAAGAGAGGAGAGAGGAGAGGGAGGAGAGAGAGAGGAGGAGGAGAGAGAGAGGAGAGAGGAGGAGGAGAGGGAGGAGAGAGGAGAGAGGAGGAGAGAGGAGAGGAGAGAGGAGGAGAGGAGGGAGGAAGAGAGAGGAGAGAGGAGGAGAGAGAGAGGAGAGGGGAGGAGAGAGAGAGGAGAGAGGAGGAGGAGGAGAGGAAGAAGAGAGGAGAGAGGAGAGAGGAGAGAGAGGAGAGAGGAGAGGGAGGAGAGAGAGGAGGAGGAGGAGAGAGAGAGGAGAGAGGGGGAGAGGGAGGAGAGAGAGAGGAGAGAGGAGGAGGAGGAGGAGAGAGAGAGGAGGAGAGGAAGAAGAGAGGAGAGAGGAGGAGAGAGGAGAAGGAGGAGAGAGAGAGGAGAGAGGAGAGAGGAGGAGGAGAGAGAGAAGGAGGAGGAGAGGAAGAAGAGAGGAGAGAGAAAAATAAACCTGCTTCAGATTTTAAAAACAGTGACTACAGCCAAACACAAACCAGAACTAAATCAGGACTAAACCAGGACTAAACCAGAACTAAACCAGGACTAAACCAGGACTAAACCAGGACTAAACCAGGACTAAACCAGGACTAAACCAGGACTAAGCCAGGACTAAACCAGGTCAAAATCAAGACTAAACTAAATCTTGTATCTTCCATTGATTAAAAAAAGCCTATTGGTTTAGTCCTGGTTTAGTCCTGATTTAGTCCTGGTTTAGTCCTGGTTTAGTCCTGATTTAGTCCTGGTTTAGTCCTGGTTTAGACCTGGTTTAGTCCTGGTTTAGTCCTGGTTTAGTCCTGGTTTAGTCTCTTGTCAATGTCAATGTTATGATTTATGTTTTGATTTGTTTTTGTGATTTTAAAGTCTTTCTTATTCTGTAAACAGATAATAAACAGATAAATCTGCCTCCTCTTTGTCCCTGTTGGCCCTCGTTAGTCCACTTTGGCTCCCTTTGGCCCCCTTTGGCTCCCTTTGGCTCCCTTTGGCTCCCTTTGGCCCCCTTTGGCTCCCTTTGGCTCCCTTTGGCTCCCTTTGACTCCCTTTGGTTTACTTCAGCACCTTTGTTTGGCCTGTATTATTGATTATCTGCTCATACTTCCCCTATTCATTTTCCCCTCTCTCTCTCCATCTCTCCCTCCTGTTCTCTCCTTCACTTTCTCTCTTTTCTTTCTTGTCTCTTCCTCTCTCTCCCTCCCTTTTGCTCTTATTTCTCCTTCTCTCCCTTTCCCCCCACTCCTTTTCTATCTCTCCCTCCTCTCCCTCTTTCTCTGTCTCGGCCTCTCTCCTTCCCTCCCTCCCCCTCTTCCTCTCTATCTCTCCCTCCCAGCTCTCTTTCTCTCCGACTCTGCCCTCTCTCCCTCGCTCTCCTTTTCTCTCTCATAGCTTCCTCTCTCTTTCTCTCTCCCCTTCCCTTCATCTCTCCCTCTCACTCTCTTCTTTTCTTTCTCTCGTTTCTCGCTTATCTCCTCCTCTCTCCCTTTCTCTCTCATCTCTCCCTCTCTCTTACTCTCGCTCTCATCTCTCCCTCCCTTTCTCTCTGATCACTCTCTTTCTCTCTTCCCCCTCCCCTCTCCCTCATCCCTCCCTCTCTCCATCCCTCTCTTTTTCACTCCCTTCCCCTCTCTCCCTCTTCTCTCTCTCTCTCTATCACTCCTTTTCCCTCTCCCTCTTTATCTCTTCCCCCTCTCTTTTTCTCTCCTTCTCTTTCTCCCTCCTCCCTCTCTTTTCTCTCTCATCCCTCCATCCCTCTCTCTCTTTCACTCCTTTTCTCTCTTCACCTCCTTCTATCTCCCCTTTACTCCCTCCCACTGTCTTTCTCTTTCTCTCTTTTCGCTCTTGTCTCTTCCTCTCTTTCTCTCCCCTCCTCCCCTCTCCATCCCTCTCTATCTCTCCCTCCCTCTCTTTTCCCTCCTTCCGTATATTTCCCTCTTCTCCCTCTCTCCTTTTCTCCCTCTTTCCATCTCTCCCTCTCTCTTTATCTCTCTTTTCTCTCTCATCTCTCCATCCCTCTCTCTCTTTCACTCCTTTTCTCTTTATCCCTTTTCTCTGCATCTCTCCCTCTCCATCCCTCCCTCCCTCTCTCAGGGATTAACCCGCTCACATTACCCACGTCGCACCTGGGCTCTGGGTCTAGACCGGGATTAGGACCTGGATCAGGATCGGGACCTTAACGAGTGGAGCCCAGACCAGGTCCGGGGTCTTTGGGTCTTCGGGGTCTAAATGATGGATTCACAGGAAGAGTCCGGACTTCACGAGGACCAGATTATCACACAAACATTATAGATCGGACCTGAGACCTGCTCCCTCCAAATCCGGTTATAATCCTGGACCTGAGACCTGCTCCCCCCAAATCCGGTTATAATCCTGGTCCAGGCCCGGGTCCCAGAGCGCAGGACTTTGTCAGAAACGACGTCCACAAGAAATGATCCTGTTTTTCTTTTGTTGATGTTATGAGAATTATGGAAGAAAAGAGCAGAGTGACCAGCAGGGGGCGCAAGGAGCCAGCAGGGGGCGCAAGGAGCCAGCAGGGGGCGCAAGGAGCCGGCAGGGGGCACAAGGAACCAGCAGGGGGCACAAGGAACCAGCAGGGGGCGCAAGGAGTCAGCAGGGGGCGCAAGGAGCCAGCAGGGGGCACAAGGAACCAGCAGGGGGCGCAAGGAACCAGCAGGGGGCACAAGGAACCAGCAGGGGGTGCAAGGAACCAGCAGGGGGCACAAGGAGCCAGCAGGGGGCGCAAAGACGGGCAGTTTAAATGAGGCTAAAACTGTCGCTGCAAACGACAAAGACGGAGAGAAGACGAGTTTATTTAGTGGATTCTGAATTATATAAACGACGAAAGGCCAAAGAAACAAGAGACTGGATAAAGTAAACCAGGACTAAACCGGGACTAAACCAGGACTAAACCAGGACTAAACCAGGACTAAACCAGGACTAAAACAGGACTAAACCAGGACTAAACCAGGACTAAACCAGGACTAAACCAGGACTAAACCAGGACTAAACCAAGACTAAACCAGGACTAAAACATGACTAAACTGGGGCTAAACCAGGACTAAAGCAGGACTAAACTGGGACTAAACCAGGACTAAACCAGAACTAAACCAGGACTAAACCAGGATTTAACCAAGACTAAACCAGGACTGAACGAGGATTTAACAAGGACTAAACCAGGATTAAAGCAGAACTAAACCAGGACTAAACCAGGATTTAACAAGAAGACTAAATGAGGGCTAAATGAGGATGGGATTACGCAATGTCAAGTCGGAATTGAACTGGGACTAAACTAGGTCTAAAACTGTATCAAAAAAGTACCAAAATGTGAACTAGATCACACCTGGTTTAGTCCTGGTTTAGTCCTGATTTAGTCCTGATTTAGTCCTGGTTTAGTCCTGGTTTAGTCCTGATTTAGTCCTGATTTAGTCCTGGTTTAGTCCTGGTTTAGTCCTGGTTTAGTCCTGGTTTAGTCCTGGTTTAGTCCTGATTTAGTCCTGATTTAGTCCTGGTTTAGTCCTGGTTTAGTCCTGGTTTAGTCCTGGTTTGTGGTCTGTCTCTCTCTTGTATCTCAGCTCTGATCTG
>CM060670.1:7582292-7702292 GCA_030686955.1 Odontamblyopus rebecca | reverse complement strand
TTTAGTCCTGGTGTAGACCTGCTTTAATCCAGGTTACATCTTTGCCTCAGACGTTATTGGCCGAGTGTAGTTTTAGTTTAGTCCTGGTTTAGTCCAGTTTTAATCCTGTTCTAGTCCTGGTTTAGTGCAGTTTTAATCCTGGTCTAGTCCTGGTTTAGTCCAGTTTTAATCCTGGTCTAGTCCTGGTTTATTCCAGTTTTGATCCTGTTCTAGTCCTGGTTTAGTGCAGTTTTAATCCTGTTCTAGTCCTGGTTTAGTCCAGTTTTAATCCTGTTCTAGTCCTGGTTTAGTCCAGTTTTAATCCTGGTCTAGTCCTGGTTTAGTCCAGTTTTAATCCTGGTCTAGTCCTGGTTTATTCCAGTTTTGATCCTGTTTAAATCCTGGTTCAGTTTTACTTTAGTCCTGGTTTAGTCCTTGTTTAGACCTGTTTAAATCCTGGTTTAGTCCTGGTTAAGTGCTTGTTTTTTCCCTCTTTATTCTTTGTTTACTCCTGTTTAGTCCTTGTTTAGTCCTGTTTTAGTCTCTGTTTAAGTCCTGATTCGGTCTCATTTTAGTCCTGCTCTAGTCCCGGTCTAGCCCCGGCCTAGTCCCGGTCTAGTCCCGGTCTAGTCCAGGTCTAGTCCAGGTCTAGTCCTTGATCCGTCGCAGTGTAATTAAAATCATTAATGCAAATCAAGCTCATTTTTATCGACAGGCGACATTGATTGACACCTGCCTTTCACCTGCCGCCTCGATCGATCAGAAATAAACAGATCGAACCCACAGCAAAGGTGAAAGAGAGAGAGAACGAGGGAGGAGAGGAGAGAGAAAACGAGGGAGGAGAGGAGAGAGGGAATGAGGGAGGAGAGGAGAGGAGAGAGGGAATGGAGGGAGGAGAGGAGAGAGGGAGGAGAGGAGAGAGGGAAGGAGGGAGGAGAGGAGAGAGGAGGGGAGGAGAGGAGAGAGAGAATGGGAGAGGAGAGGGGGAACGAGGGAGGAGGGAGTTAACGAGGGAGGAGAGGAGAGAGGGAAGGAGGGAGGAGAGGAGGGAATGAGGGAGGAGAGGAGAGAGGAGGGGAGGAGAGGAGAGAGAGAATGGGAGAGGAGAGGGGGAACGAGGGAGGAGGGAGTTAACGAGGGAGGAGAGGAGAGAGGGAACAAGGGAGGAGAGAAGGGAGGGAAAAAGGGAGGAGAGGAGAGAGGGAAGGAGGAAGGAGAGGAGAGAGGGAAGGAGGGAGGAGAGAGAAAGAGAGGGAATGAGGGAGGAGAGAAGAGAAGAGAGAGGGAATGAGGGAGGAGAGAAGAGAGAGGGAACGAGGGAGGAGAGAAAAGAGAGGGAATGAGGGAGGAGAGAAGAGAGATGGAGGAGGGAGGAGAGGGAATGAGGGAGGAGAGAAGAGAGAGGGAGGAGAGGAGAGAGGAAGAAAAGGAGGAGAGAGGGAGGAGAAAGCGGGAAAGAGAGGGAAAGTGAAAGAGAGAGGGTAGAAGAGAGAGAATGGGGAAGAAGAGAGACAGTGGAGGTGAGATGTGAGGGAGAGAGAGGAGAGAAAAAGAAAGTAGAAAGAGAGGGCAGCTGAGAGAGGGATGGGGTGAGAAAGGGAGGAGAGGGTCAAAAGAGAGTGCAGTTTGAGGAACGAGAGAGAGAGAGAGAGAGAGGGCAAACAGAAAGACAGAGGAAGAGGAGGAGAAGAAGGTCAGAAATTAAGGACCAATTGATCAGAAATAAACAGATCGAATGGCAAAGGTGAAAGAGAGAGAGAAAAGGAGGGTGAAAGATGGAGATAGAGAGCGGGAGACAGAGGGAGGGGGAAAAAGAGAGAAAGAAAGAGTCATAACCGGAGGAGTCGAATCACGATTTGAGAAAATGAAAACGTTTCAGAGGAAAACGTAGAAATTCTTTGACTTTAAACACTTGAAACTCGAGTGTGTTCTGCTGTGCGGCCACATGGAGGCGCTGGAGCCGAGTCTGCACAGGACAAAAGCCTCCGAAAGACTCCAACCTGAGACCCTCTGGTAAAGGGTTAGTCCTGGTTTAGTTCTCGTTTAGTCCTGTTTTAGTTCTTGTTTAGGAAAGTTTTAGTCAAGGTTCATTTTTACTGTAATCCTCTATTCTTTGATAAGTCCAGTTTTAGTCCTGTTTAAGTCCTGTTTAAGTCCTGGTTCAGTTTCACTTTAGTCCTGGTCTAGTCCTGCTTTAGTCCTGCTTTAGTCCTGCTTTAGTCTTGCTTTAGTCCTGCTTTAGTCCTGCTTTAGTCCTGCTTTAGTCCTGCTTTAGTCTTGCTTTAGTCCTGCTTTAGTCTTGCTTTAGTCCTGCTTTAGTCCTGCTTTAGTCCTGCTTTAGTCCTGCTTTAGTCCTGCTTTAGTCCTGCTTTAGTCCTGCTTTAGTCCTGCTTTAGTCCTGGTTCAGGGGTCCTGGTGTTCATTACGATGCATCACTGTGTCACTGTGCCAAAACACAAAATATGATTCATTCTCTTGGGTCCAGTCCTGGTCTAGTCCTGGTTTAGTCCTGGTTTAGTCCTGGTCTAGTCCTGGGGCCTCATTTATAAATCTTTCTTACACACACATTATGAAACTAATAATCCTAATCCCAAACGCTGCGCTTTGTTTATCTCTACGGCAGCTCGGACCTGCTGCAAACTCTACACCAAGTCTGGAGACGCGACGCTCGTGGACAGGAGCAGAAGAGAAGTTTGAGGAAGAGTTTGATCCTGAAATCATTAAGCAGAGTTTAGCCAAAACACAGAGAAGAGCTGTTTACTCACTACACTGAACACAGACGATGCACATTTGGTTTAAAGAAGCACTGGGACTAAACGCAGCTCCAACACTTTTACTTTGGTCTATAACAAGTGCACAACATGAAGCCTACTGCCCTGAACCTACTGGAACTCAAAATATTCATATTTTATTATTCAATATATCATACTTCCAATTTTTCCTGTTAATTATATTGTATTTTGCCATGAAATATCCAAAAGTTAATTGATAAATATGGAACCTGATCATTTCTATTCTCGAACAGACCCAAGAACGTTCTGTATTACAACAGAAACCTACAGCTGGACAATATTCATTTTATCTGTCCCCATCTGCATTAAATCATACTGGTCTACAAAATGCTGCAAACTCAGCAATAAAATAGAAAAAGCTGCAAGCGCATTTTGGCGACGTAAGTGCCATTGTTCCCCGTTCATTCCGATTCATTCAGACTGAACACGGACAGAAGACGACGGAGATAAAAAACATTTCCAGCACCAAAATGTCTGTTTTTGTGTGTGTGGTTGTCAGAATCGATATTCTCCGGCAGACTAAAGTTTTAAAGTTTTACTCAATTTACTTTAAGCACAAGGAGTTGGAATAAGTGTGGAGAGGGTGTGGCCTGTCCTTTTATGGTGATTGGAGGTGTGGAGAGGGTGTGGCCTGTCCTTTTATGGTGATTGGAGGTGTGGAGAGGGCGTGGCCTGTCCTTTTATGGTGATTGGAGGTGTGGAGAGGGTGTGGCCTGTCCTTTTATGGTGAAGTGGAGATAGGGAGAGGGCGTGGTCTGTTCTTTTATGGTAATTGGAGGCATGAAGAGGGCGTGGCCTGTCCTTTTATGGTGAAGTGGAGACAGGGAGAGGGCGTGGTCTGTTCTTTTATGGTGAAGTGGAGATAGGGAGAGGGCGTGGTCTGTTCTTTTATGGTAATTGGAGGCATGAAGAGGGCGTGGCCTGTCCTTTTATGGTGAAGTGGAGATAGGGAGAGGGCGTGGTCTGTTCTTTTATGGTAATTGGAGGTGTGGAGAGGGCGTGGTCTGTCCTTTTATGGTATTTGGAAGCATGGAGCGGGGGCGTGGTCTGCCCTTTTATGGTGACGTGGAGACATGGAGAGGGCGTGGCCTGTCCTTTTATGTAAGTGGAGGCATGGAGGGGGCGTGGTCTATCCTTTTATGGTGAATTGAAGGTGTGGAGGGGGCGTGCTCTGTCCTTTTATGGAGAACTGGAGGCGTGGTCTAGTCCTGGTCTAGTCCTGGTTCAGTTCTTGTCTTCATTATCGTCCATAATTTGCCTCATTAGTAAAATCCCGGGCTCATTTTTCAGTCCTGTCTCGGTCTGGACCTGGACTTCGCGGGGTTTATATTTATAATTATGATTTTGTTTCTTTTTGTTTGTTCCGTGGGAGAAAAGCGGAAACGCTCTGTCCATCTCTCACTCTGACACGTGTGGGCTCCACTCGTTTAACACTCATCCATCACTTTTCACTATAGAGACATCATCTGTACAGGGACTAGACCAGGACTAGACCAGGACTAGACCAGGACTAGACCAGGACTAGACCAGGACTAGACCAGGACTAAACAAGGACTAGACCAGGACTAGACCAGGACAAGACCAGGACTAGACCAGGACTAGACCAGGACTAGACCAGGACTAAACAAGGACTAGACCAGGACTAGACCAGGATTAGACCAGGATTAGACCAGGACTAAACAAGGACTAGACCAGGACTAAACCAGAACTAGACCAGGACTAAACAAGGATTAGACCAGGGCTAGACTAGGACTAAACCAGGACTGAAACAGGACTGAACCAGGACTAAACAAGGACTAAATGAGGACTAAACCAGGACTAGACCAGGATTAAACCAGGATTAAAGCAGGATTAGACCAGGTCTAAAAAAGGACTGAACTAGGACTAGACCTGTACTAAAGCAGAGCTAGTCCAGGACTGGACCAGGGCTTGAACAGGACTACACCAGGACTAGACCAGGACTTGACCAGGACTAGACCAGGACTAGACCAGGACTAAACAAGGACTAGACCAGGACTAAACCAGAACTAGACCAGGACTAAACAAGGATTAGACCAGGGCTAGACTAGGACTAAACCAGGACTGAAACAGGACTGAACCAGGACTAAACAAGGACTAAATGAGGACTAAACCAGGACTAGACCAGGATTAAACCAGGACTAAAGCAGGATTAGACCAGGTCTAAAAAAGGACTAAACTAGGACTAGACCTGTACTAAAGCAGAGCTAGTCCAGGACTGGACCAGGGCTTGAACAGGACTACACCAGGACTAGACCAGGACTTGACCAGGACTAGACCAGGACTAGACCAGGACTAAACAAGGACTAGACCAGGACTAAACCAGAACTAGACCAGGACTAAACAAGGATTAGACCAGGGCTAGACTAGGACTAAACCAGGACTGAAACAGGACTGAACCAGGACTAAACAAGGACTAAATGAGGACTAAACCAGGACTAGACCAGGATTAAACCAGGACTAAAGCAGGATTAGACCAGGTCTAAAAAGGACTAAACTAGGACTAGACCTGTACTAAAGCAGAGCTAGTCCAGGACTGGACCAGGGCTTGAACAGGACTACACCAGGACTAGACCAGGACTAGACCAGGACTAGACCAGGACTAAAATAGCACTGAACAAGGATTAAATTGCAAATGAACCAGGACAGTACAAGGACAAGACCAGGTCTAAACCAGGTCTAAACTAGGGCTAAATCCAGACTAGACCAGGACTAGACCAGGACTGGACGAGGACTAAATCAGGTCTGGAGCAGCAGCAGTCGACACAGACAGATGGGTTTTTAGTTGCGAGGCGTTCAGGTGCTGAGGGGAGGTCTGGAAATGACAGGTCTCAGATTAAACGACTTTATCTCAGATCTGGACAAAGAGTCCTCGTTTAGTCCTGGTTTAGTTCTGTTTTACTCGTGGTTCAGACCTGCTTTAGTCCTGGTTCAGACCTGGTTCAGACCTGGTTTAGTCCTGGTTCAGACCTGCTTTAGTCCTGGTTCAGACCTGGTTCAGACCTGGTTCAGACCTGGTTTAGTCCTGGTTCAGTCCTGGTTCAGTCCTGGTCTCTGACAGGTCTCTGCTCCGTCGTCGTCTCAGATTCACATTTGCACTTAAATGAAACTTAAATGTCGGATTTGGAGCGAACGCTCCGTCCCCTGTGTCCCTGTGATCCACGGATTTAAGAGAAGGAGCAAGACTAAACCAGGACTAAACCAGGACTAAACCAGGACTGGTTTAATCCTGGTTTAGTCCTGTTTAGTCCTATTTTAGTCCTGCTTTAGTGCCATTTTTTAGTCTTGTTTTAGTCCTGGTTTAGTCCTGTTTTAGTCCCAGTTTAGTCCTGTTTTAGTCCTGGTTCAGTCCTGTTTCAATCCTGGTTTACTCCTGTTTTAGTCCTGCTTTAGTCCCATTTTAGTCCTGGTTTAGTCTTATTTTAGTCCTGGTTCAGTCCTGTTTCAGTCCTGGTTCAGTCCTGTTTCAGTCCTGTTTCAGTCCTGTTTCAGTCCTGTTTCTGTCCTGTTTTGGTCCAGTTTCAGTCCTGTTTTAGTCCCTGTTTTAGTCCTGTTTTAGTCCTGGTTTAGTCCCTGTTTTAGTCTTGTTTTAGTCCTGTTTCAGTCCTGTTTTAGTCCTGGTTTAGTCCCTGTTTTAGTCCTGGTTTAGTCCTGGTTTAGTCCCTGTTTTAGTCTTGTTTTAGTCCTGTTTCAGTCCTGTTTCAGTCCTGTTTCAGTCCTGTTTCAGTCCTGTTTCTGTCCTGTTTTGGTTCAGTTTCAGTCCTGTTTTAGTCCTGGTTTAGTCCCTGTTTTAGTCCTGGTTTAGTCCTGCTTTAATCCCATTTTAGTCCTGGTTTAGTCCTGTTTCAGTCCTGTTTCAGTCCTGTTTCAGTCCTGTTTCTGTCCTGTTTTGGTCCAGTTTCAGTCCTGTTTTAGTCCTGGTTTAGTCCTGTTTCAGTCCTGTTTCAGTCCTGTTTCTGTCCTGTTTTGGTCCAGTTTCAGTCCTGTTTTAGTCTTGTTTTAGTCCTGTTTCAGTCCTGTTTCAGTCCTGTTTCAGTCCTGTTTCAGTCCTGTTTCAGTCCTGTTTTAGTCCAGTTTCAGTCCTGTTTTAGTCCTGGTTTAGTCCCTGTTTTAGTCCTGGTTTAGTCCCTGTTTTAGTCTTGTTTTAGTCCTGTTTCAGTCCTGTTTCAGTCCTGTTTCAGTCCTGTTTTAGTCCAGTTTCAGTCCTGTTTTAGTCCTGGTTTAGTCCCTGTTTTAGTCTTGTTTTAGTCCTGTTTCAGTCCTGTTTCAGTCCTGTTTCAGTCCTGTTTCAGTCCTGTTTTAGTCCAGTTTCAGTCCAGTTTCAGTCCTGTTTTAGTCCTGGTTTAGTCCCTGTTTTAGTCCTGGTTTAGTCCCTGTTTTAGTCTTGTTTTAGTCCTGTTTCAGTCCTGGTTCAGTCCTGTTTCAGTCCTGTTTCAGTCCTGTTTCAGTCCTGTTTCAGTCCTGTTTTAGTCCAGTTTCAGTCCTGTTTTAGTCCTGGTTTAGTCCCTGTTCTTGTTGGATTGTTTTTAAATCTTTAATGAATTAGAGATTAGGTTTTAATCCTGGTTCAGTTATTAACGTGATAAAGGTTTAATCTGGAGCCTCAGAATCCGACGATAACGAGCTCACGACTCACGCGCTAATTAAAACTCACTTTGGAAATCAGGTTTTTATATTAATCCAATTTATTTCACAGATTTATCAGACTTTTCCTTTTGGTCATTTTCAGGAACAGTTTTGCACCAAATCAACGACGGTCCCAGGAGGAAAAAGTCTGTGCCGGGTTTTTACGTCTGAAAATGTTGAAAAATTAAAATATATATAAGAATAATTCATAATAAACAGTTTGCAGGACTGAACCAGGACTGAACCAGGACTGAACCAGGACTAAACCAGGACTGAACCAGGACTGAACCAGGACTAAACCAGGACTGAACCAGGACTGAACCAGGACTGAACCAGGACTGAACCAAGACTAAACCTGGACTGAACCAGGACTAAACCAGGACTGAACCAAGACTAAACCAGGACTGAACCAGGACTAAACCAGGACTAAACTAGAACTGGACTAAGACTGAACCAGGACTGAACCAGGACTGAACTAAGACTAAACCAGGACTGAACTAAGACTAAACCAGGACTGAACCAGGACTGAATTAGGACTGAACCAGGACTAAACTGAGACTAAACCAGGACTGAACTAAGAATAAACCAGGACTGAACCAGGACTGAATTAGGACTAAACCAGGACTAAACTGAGACTAAACCAGGACTGAACTTAGACTAAATGAGGACTGAACTAAGACTAAAAGAGGACTGAACCAGAATTGAATTAAGACTAAACCAGGACTGAAGTAAGACTAGACCAGGACTAACCCAGGACTGAACCAGGACTGAACCAAGAACAAACAAAGACTAAACCAGGACCAAACTGGGACTAAACCAGGACTGAAGTAAGACTAGGCCAGGACTAAACCAGGACTGAACCAGGATTGAACCAAGAACAAACAAAGACTAAACCAGGACCAAACTGGGACTAAACCAGGACTGAACTCAAACTAAACCAGGACTGAAGTAAGACTAGGCCAGGACTAAACCAGGACTGAACCTGGACTGAACCAAGAACAAACAAAGGCTAAATCAGGACTAAACCAAGTCTAAACCAGGTCTAAATCAAGACTAAATGAGGACTAAACTGGGACTAAACCAGAAACTGAACCAGAATTGAGCCAGGTCTAAACCAAGACTAAACCAGGACTTTCACAGTTCTAAACCACAGGCTAAAACACAACAAAAAACACCAAAACATGTGTGTCCCAAAGTCCTGGATTAGTCCTGATTTAGTCCTGGATTCGTCCTGATATAGTTCAGGTTTAGTCCTGTTTAAGTCCTTATCTAGTCCTGGTTTAGTTCTGTTCTAGTCCTGGTTTAGTCCCTGTTCCAGTTAGACTTAATACATCTGGACTGGGGCAAAGCACATTTTGTTCAAATACCTGAACAAAAATCTGACTTTGAATAAAAAGACATAAAAAAGTAAAACGATGAAAACTAAATTTCAGTTTTTCACGACTGAATGAACTCCTCTGAGCGTAAAATAAATCAGCACCTCTTTATCCTGCTCCGTTTGTGTCCTTTCCCGACGGACTTTTCCCGACCGGCTCCACGACTCATTTCACTCAAACACCGTAGACATAATTATATTTAAGATTTGACTAAAAATCTTGAAATTCAGTGTTGTAATTTGACTTGGACTCGGGCAGAAGATGATGTGACGTATGTGGAGGGATTTTACTGAGCAACTGTCGTGTAAACAAAGGTAAAACTTAATTAATTAAACAGAAGTTATGATTAGACAAATACAAATAAATGACACCTTTATTTAGTTAAATGAAGGTTTAAAGTGTCAGAAAAAGTGCTTGTTGTGCATAAACTGTCTTGAGTTTTCCGTGTTGGCGACGTAGAGAGTTTCTGTTTTTAAACTCAGTGCTTCTTCCTGTATTTTTGTACTTTTCTTCACAAACTGTCACTTAACCCACTACTGACATGCTAAACATCGTTATTTTTACAAAAGGGTCACAGCACCAAACCCTTTGGCCTAAAGCTCTGAGATTTTACACCTTCAGCAGTGAGTGTAGTGAGGCACAGATGCCCAGGATGAAGTTTGCCCAAATTACAGCCTTTATTATTTTGTATATTGTGTTTTTTCCAAGGCAAAAAAAAAAAAAATCAATGTTTAGACATGATTGAATGTCAGTACTGTAGGTTATAGCTGCACTCACAGGCTTCATATGCAGATCTACAGAAACTAGAAGGTCTAAGGTTTAAAATGATGCATCACACGAGCCTGTGGGGTCTAAGGTTTTCTTTTACTGAGCTGTGACGTGTGGGTTTGTGTTTCCGTTGAGCACAGGCAAAATCAGGCGAGTGGCAACAGGTTAATTAATATAAAAGTTTAGTAAATATTGACCACAGGGACTTTTCCGCCAAACCACGACTCAGAAACATGAAACCAGCTCTGATCAGATGAACTTTAAGGTTTAAAAAAGGTAAATTACAGAAAAGCTGTAGCACATGACTCTGGGATTCAGGAAGACACCGTTTCAAGTTGAAATGAAATATTTCCACTTTCAGACTAAACCATTTTTTATTTCCATTTCCTCTTTTTCAGCCAAAGTGCAGAGCTGTGATTCTCAACTAAATTCTCATTTGAATTTGCTCCAAAACTGTGACTCTCAGACGGACCCAGTCTGTGCCGAGAGGAAATGAAACCTCCTGTAATCTGCTGTATTTACTCTGCGCTAATGTGAGGAAATGTCCCGCAGTGAAGCTTTAACCTGTTCATCACACTGCAGACTTGTGCTGTACATACATGTGTTTGCACCTCTTCACTTGTGGGTGTTTCCACGGCCTCGTGTTTCCTCTCCTCCTCCTCCTCCTCTCCTCCTTTCCTCCTTTCCTCCTCTCCTCCTTTCCTCCTCTCCTCCTTTCCTCCTCTCCTCCTTTCCTCCTCTCCTCCTTTCCTCCTCTCCTCCTCTCCTCCTCTCCTCCTTTCCTCCTCTCCTCCTTTCCTCCTCTCCTCCTCTCCTCCTTTCCTCCTCTCCTCCTTTCCTCCTTTCCTCCTCTCCTCCTTTCCTCCTCTCCTCCTTTCCTCCTTTCCTCCTCTCCTCCTTTTCTCCTCTCCTCCTCTCCTCCTTTGCTCCCCTCCTCCTTTCCTCCTCTCCTCCTTTCCTCCTTTCCTCCCCTCCTCCTTTCCTCCTCTCCTCCTTTTCTCCTCTCCTCCCCTCTTCCTTTCCTCGTCTCCTCCTTTTCTCCTTTCCTCCTCTCCTCCTCTCCTCCTCTCCTCCTTTCCTCCTCTCCTCCTTTCCTCCTCTCCTCCTTTCCTCCTCTCCTCCCCTCCTCCTTTCCTCTCCTCCTTTCCTCCTCTCCTCTCCTCCTTTCCTCCTCTCCTCCTCTTCTCTCTTTGTCCTCTCTACCTCCATCTCCATCTTCCTTAATCAATTTTCTTCCTCTCTCGCCTTTCATCATTCTTTTCTCTTCTCCCTTTTCACCCTCTCACCTCTCTTTCTTGCTCCTCCCTTCTTCCCCTTCACTCTCTCCTCCTTTCCTTCTCCTCCTCTCCTTTCTCTTCCTTCCTCCATCTTACCGCTTCCTTCTCTCCTTTCATTTCCTGTCGCCTTTTGTCATTCTCTCTTTTCTCCCTCCTCCCCCCTCACCTCTCCTTCTTGCTCCTCATCCCTTCTTCCCCTTCCCTCTCTCCTCCTCTCCTCCTCTTACCCCTTCTCTTATCATCCCTCTCTTCCTCCATCTCACCCCTTCCTTAATATGTTCTCTTCCTCTGTCTCTCACCTTTCGTCATTCTCTCTTCTCCCTCTTCTCCCTCCTCACCCATCACCTCTCCTTCTTCACCCCCTCATCCCTTCTTCCCCTTCCCTCTCTCCTCCTCTCCTTCTTGTTCCTCATCCCTTCTTCCCCTTCCCTCTCTCCTCCTCTCCTTTCTCTTTGTCCTTTCTCCCTTCATTTCTCCGCTTCCTTCCCTCCTTTCTCTTCCTCTGTCGCCTTTCGTCATTCTCTTTTCTCCCTCCTCACCCGTCACCTCTCCTTCTTCACCCCCCTCATCCCTCCTTCCCCTTCCCTCTCTCCTCCTCTTATCCCTTCTCTTATCATCCCTCTCTCCCTCCATCTCATCCCTTCCTCAATCTGTTCTCTTCCTGTCTCTTACCTTTCGTCATTCTCTCTTCTCCCTCTTCTCCCTCCTCACCCATCATGTCTCCTTCTTCACCCCCTCATCCCACCTTCCCCTTCTCTCTCCTCCTCTCCTTCTTGTTCCTCATCCCTTCTTCCCCTTCCCTCTCTCCTCCTCTCCTTTCTCTTTGTCCTTTCTCCCTTCATTTCACCGCTTCCTTCTCTCCTTTCTCTTCCTCTGTCGCCTTTCGTCATTCTCTTTTCTCCCTCCTCACCCGTCACCTCTCCTTCTTCACCCCCCTCATCCCTCCTTCCCCTTCCCTCTCTCCTCCTCTTATCCCTTCTCTTATCATCCCTCTCTCCCTCCATCTCATCCCTTCCTCAATCTGTTCTCTTCCTGTCTCTCACCTTTCGTCATTCTCTCTTCTCTCCCATCATGTCTCCTTCTTCACCCCCCTCATCCCACCTTCCCCTTCCCTCTCTCCTCCTCTCCATCCCTCTCTCTCTGCTTCCCATTCCTTCTCTTTTTCCCTTTAATTGCTTCTCAGTGTCTTTAGTTCAGTCCCATTTAGAAACATGAGGCGTTCACTGACCGCCCGCGATCTGTGTTCCATTAAAAACACATCGACCGCTCTCCTCCTCCTGCTCCCTCGCTCCTCTCCTCCTCTCCCTCTATCCCTCTTTCCCCCCCCCCCTCGCCGATCACGCTCTCGTCCACGAACGGGCGTAAATAAAAACATCGGGCTTCATTTTTCTAAGGTGAAAAACGGCGCTGATTAAAAAACGTTTGAAAAAAATAAAATAAATGAGAAATGTCCCGAGGAGGAAGAGCCGTTTATCTGCGATTCTTCAAACCCGAGTCCCAAACGTCCGAGAAAACGACTTTATAATGAAACGGGACAAAAAGGGAAAAATATCAGGTTTAAGATGAGTTATGAGCAAATCTACAACCGACCTCCTCCTGTTCTCCTCTCCTCCTCCTCTCCTCTCTTTCTCCTCTCCTCTGCTCCTCTCTTTCATCTCTCCTCTGCTCCTCTCTTTCTCCTCTGCTCCTCTCTTTCTCCTCTGCTCCTCTCCTCTGCTCCTCTCTTTCATCTCTCCTCTGCTCCTCTCTTTCTCCTCTGCTCCTCTCTTTCTCCTCTGCTCCTCTCTTTCTCCTCTGTTCCTCTCTTTCTCCTCTCCTCTGCTCCTCTCTTTCATCTCTCCTCTGCTCCTCTCTTTCTCCTCTGTTCCTCTCTTTCATCTCTCCTCTGCTCCTCTCTTTCATCTCTCCTCTGCTCCTCTCTTTCTCCTCTGTTCCTCTCTTTCATCTCTCCTCTGCTCCTCTCTTTCTCCTCTCCTCTGCTCCTCTCTTTCATCTCTCCTCTGCTCCTCTCTTTCTCCTCTGTTCCTCTCTTTCATCTCTCCTCTGCTCCTCTCTTTCTCCTCTCCTCTGCTCCTCTCTTTCTCTTCTGCTCCTCTCTTTCTCCTCTCTTTCTCTTCTGCTCCTCTTCCTCCTCTGGTCCTCTCTTTCTCCTCTCCTCTGTTCCTCTCTTCCTCCTCTGTTCCTCTCTTTCTCCTCTCCTCTTTCTCCTCTCTTTCTCCTCTGTTCCTCTCTTTCTCCTCTCCTCTGCTCCTCTCTTTCTTCTCTCTTCTGCTCCTCTTTTTCTCCTCTGCTCCTCTCTTTCTCCTCTCTTCCTCCTCTCCCATGCTCCTCCCTTCCTCCTCTCCTCTCCCTCGCTCCTTGACTTCTCCTCCTCTGCCCCTCTCCTCTCTCCTCCTACTCTGACCTGCTCTTCTGCTTCTCCCCCTCTGACTATCACCTCTGCTCCTCCTCTCCTCCTTCTCCTCTTCTCTCTTCTCTTCCATCTCTTCTCTTCCCCTCCTCTTCTCCTCTCTGCCTTCTCTCCTCTGTTCCACCTCTCCTCCCCTCCTCTCTACCCTGCTCCTCTTCTCCTCTGACCATTTCTCCTCCCCTCCTCCTCCTCCTCCTCCTCTCCTCTCCTCCACCTCCTCTTTTCCTCCTCTCCTCCTCCTCCCCTCTTCCTCCTCTTCCTCCCCTTCTCGGTTAAACCTAAATCTCGTTTCTTTTTGTTGAATCCAAACAGAATCGTGTTTTGTGTCTGAGGCTAAATTCTCCACATTACTCCAGCGTCATGCGTGCACTGTGTCCAACTGGGAGCGTGCACGAGGGGCTGAGGGCGTGCACGAGGGGCTGAGGGCGTGCACGAGGGGCTGAGGGCGTGCACGAGGGGCTGAGGGCGTGCACGAGGGGCTGAGAGTGTGCACGAGGGGCTGAGGGCGTGCACGAGGGGCTGAGGGCGTGCACGAGGGGCTGAGGGGCATGCACGAGGGGCTGAGAGTGTGCACGAGGGGCTGAGGGCGTGCACGAGGGGCTGAGGGCGTGCACGAGGGGCTGAGGGCGTGCACGAGGGGCTGAGGGCGTGCACTGTGTCCAACTGGGAGCGTGCACGAGGGGCTGAGGGCGTGCACGAGGGGCTGAGGGCGTGCACGAGGGGCTGAGAGAGTGCATGAGGAGCTGAGGGCGTGCACGAGGGGCTGAGAGTGTGCACGAGGAGCTGAGGGCGTGCACGAGGGGCTGAGAGTGTGCACGAGGAGCTGAGGGCGTGCACGAGGAGGCGAGGGCGTGCACGTGGACACAGAAAAAGAGAGAGAGAGGGAGGAGCCGGAGGAAGAGAAGAAAAGATGGACGAGTGTCTAAATGTGTGCATGAACAGTGTGAACACCAGGTTATGCTCTCAGATCTCTTCTTACTCTCCTCCTTTCTTTCTCTCCTCCTCTCTCCTCCTTTCTTTCTCTCCTCCTCTCTCCTCCTCCCTTCATCTCTCTCCTCCTCCCTTCATCTCTCTCCTCCTCCCTTCATCTCTCTCCTCCCTTCATCTCTCTCCTCCTCTCTCCTCCTCCCTTCATCTCCCTCCTCCTCCCTTCATCTCTCTCCTCCTCCCTTCATCTCCCTCCTCCTCTCTCCTCCTCCCTTCATCTCTCTCCTCCTCTTTCCTCCCTTCATCCCCCTCCTCCTCCCTTCATCTCTCCCCTCCTCCCTTCATCTCCCTCCTCCTCTCTCCTCCTGTCTTCATCTCTCTCCTCCTCTCTCCTCCTCCCTTCATCTCTCTCCTCTGTTCATCTCTCCTCCTCCTCTTGTTTCTTTGAAAATGAATTTAAATATGTAAATGAGTTATACACTAATTGAACATAGTTTTCCCAAACTATAGTATAAAAAAATAGTCCCACAGGTTTAATATTTCCCTCCTGCCACAGTAAAACTCACACAGTCAAAGTTCAGCTGAAGAGAAACATGTTTGTTTTAGAAGTTTCTTGTAACTTATGCAAATGAGCTCAAAAGTCCAGCAGACGAATGGCCACAGAACCAGAAAGTCACAAGCAGAAAACACAGTGGACCACAGCTCGTATATATGAGTGGACTAAGGCTCCATATTTAGAAATCCGCAAGTATCATAGCAACCACGAGAGCCAATCAGGAGTGAGGTCGTTAAAAGTGCCGCCCTCCTCAGAGCGGTGATACTCTGCACCTGCACGAACCGCTGGATTTACTGATTCTTGAGAATAATAAGGAAACTTTCAGCTTTTACCATCAAACTTTAAATAGTAAGTTTAAGTCACTGATTTATGTTTTATCTTCTGTTACGCACAAACAACAACAGAGTCGCAATTTAACGACATTCACTTTATGTTCAGATTCTAGTAACGTTTTACTAAATGCTTTGATTGGATAAATGTAAATGTCACAACAGGACAAACCCGGAAAGCAGGAAGAGGATTCACTTAGCAACCAAACGCACCGGCTGTCAATCAAACCTGTTGCTAATGCTGGGGGGAGGCACCTCGGGGAATGAAGGCGTCTGATTGGTCCGTTATTTATGTTCATATCTTGATTTAGGAGCAAAACAGCGAAATGAAAAAGTGAAGAGTGGAGCTCATGTGACATAATTACGTTCAAAACAAACTTGTCAAAAGAAAAAACAGTGACTTTTGGGTGGATTTTGGGCATATTTGATGATCGTAGAGCTCATTTGCATATTTAAATTCATCTTCAAAGAAACTTACAACAAAAACTGTACTTTTCCAGGGCCCCGTTGTGTAAAGTTTCATTTTGATTGGAGTTTTGTTGTTTTGTTGTATTGACACGTACGTAATTAGAATAAAAATAACACATTTCCTCCATTTCTTTTACTGTGTTTTTCTTCATAGAAACGACTGAGGCTGAAAAACAAACTTTTACAATTAAGTCTAATTTTGGTTCCAGAATGAGTTACTGTGACTGGACTAATATGACAGAGAGAAAGAGAAGAGAAAGAGAGGGAGAGGAGAGGGAGAGGAGAAAGAGAGGAGAGGGAGAGGAGAGAGAGAGATGAAAGAGAGGAGAGGGAGAGAAGAGAGGTGAAAGAAAGGAGAGGGAGAGGAGAGGGAGAGGAGAAAGAGAGGTGAAAGAAAGGAGAGGGAGAGGAGAGAGATGAGAAACAGAGGTGAAAGAGAGGTGAAAGAGAGGAGAAGGAGAGGAAAAAGAGAGGAGAGAGAGGAGAGGGAGAAGAGAGAGATGAGAAAGAGAGAAGCGGAAGAGAAGAAAGAGAGGAGAGGAAGAAAGGAAGAAAAGTAAGGGAGAAAGAGAGGAGGAGAGAGAGAAGGAGAGATGACAGAGAGGGAGAGGAGGAAGAGGAAAGGAAGAAAGAGAAGGATGAGGAAAGGAAGAAAGAGAGGAAAAGAAGGAAGGGAGAAAGAGAGGAAGAGAAGAAAGAGAGGAAGAATTAGGAAGAAAGGAAGGGGGAAGGGAGGGAGTTAAGGAAGGGGGAAAAAGAATGAAGGGGAAAAGAAGGAAGGGAAGAGAGAGGAAGAGACAGTTTTCATCAGTGTCACATTTTGTTTAAAAAACAAATAAAATGAACGAACGGATGGATGGATGAAGACCTAAAACAAAATAAAATAAACAGGTCTGAGTTAAACTCGGACAAACGAGTGAAAGAATCAGTTTAAACAAACGCACGTTTGTGTTGGGAAAAGGTTCATTAGAGAGATCCTCGTTTGTCACTTTTATAGTTTCACATTAAAAACATTATAAATATTCTGATCGTTACGAGTTTAATTACAGCGACTCAACGTGACGTGTGCAGAATAAATGAACCAGGACTAAACCAGGACTAAACCAGGACTAAACCAGGACTAACCGGGACTAAACCAGGACTAAACCAGGACTAAACCAGGACTAAACCAGGACTAAACCAGGACTAAACCAGGACTAAACCAGGACTGAACCAGGACTAAACCAGGACTGAACCAGGACTAAACAAGGACTACATAAATCCTAAACAAGGACTAAAACAGGATGAAACTGGGACAAAACTGGGACTAAAGCAGGACCAAACCTGGGCTGAACAAGGACTAAAACAGGATGAAACTGGGACTAAACCAGGATTAGGAGTGAACCAGGTCTTAACCAAGTCTTAAACAAAGCCAATCTAGGACTAAAGCAGCACTAAACCAGAACCAGAACTAGACCAGGACTATCTAGGGAGTAATCAGAGGACTAATCTAGGACTAAAAAGGGACTAGACAAGTGTAGGTCTAAAGAAAGTCTAAGAACCAAACAAACTATATCAAAACCAGGACTGAACAAGGTAAAAACAGAAAAGTGCCAGGCCGAGACTAAATCTGGACTAAACCTCAAATAAAAGTGGACTAAACTAGGACTAAACCAGTGCTGGACCAGGTCTAAACCGGGTCTAAACTGTGCTTTTGCCTCTGCCTATAATAACTCTCTGGCTCTGATCGGTCGTTAAGTTCGGCCTGTAGATGAAAGTGCTCATTAGCAAAGCGGAGGTTAAACGTTAGCAGAGGATTAGCGCAGCGGCTAACGGGCTAACGGCGGTTTGTGATAAAAGACGAGAACACGACGCACGCGACACGATAACACGCGACGCACACGCAACACACACACGAACAACACGCTAATACTCACACGATAACACATGACACACACGCAACACATTAATCAATTATCTGATACCAATCATGGCTCAAACGAGAGAGGAGGAGGAGAGGAGAGAGGAGAGAGGAGAGGAGAGGAGAGGGGAGAGGAGAGGAGAGAGGAGAGAGAAGAGGAGAGAGGAGAGGAGAGAGGAGAGAGAAGAGGAGAGAGGAGAGGAGAGAGGAGAGAGGAGAGGAGAAGAGAGGAGAGAGGAGAGGAGAAGAGAGGAGAGGAGAGGAGGAGAGAGAAGAGGAGAGAGGAGAGGAGAGAGGAGAGAGAAGAGGAGAGAGGAGAGGGAAAGAGGAGAGAGGAGAGAGGAGAGAAGAGTGGAGAGGGAGAGAGAGGAGAGAGAGGAGAGAGAGAGGAGAGAGAGAGGAGAGAGCAGGATGAGGGAGAGAGAGAGAGAGGAGAGAGAGAGAGGAGAGAGAGCAGGATGAGGGAGAGAGAGAGGAGAGAGAGAGAGAGAGGAGAGAGGAAAGGAGAGGAGAGGAGAGGAGGAGAGAGGAGAGGAGGGAGGAGGAGGGAGGAGAGGAGGAGGGAGGAGAGAGGAGGAGAGGAGAGAGGAGGAGGAGAGGAGAGAGGAGGAGGAGAGGAGAGGAGGAGAGAGGAGGAGGAGAGGAGAGGAGAGAGGAGGAGAGGAGAGAGGAGAGGTAGAGAGGAGGAGAGGAGAGGAGAGAGAGGAGGAGAGGAGGAGAGGAGGGAAGAGGAGAGGAGGAGGATCAGAAAGAGAGATGAGGGGAGGAGAAGAGAGAGGGAGAGAGGAGAGTTGGAGGTGAAAGAAGGGAGAGAAGGAGGAAGAGGAAAGAAGAGAGAGTGTAAAAGAATAAAATGTTAAATAAAAAGTAGGTCACAGTCGTCAGTATTTGACCAAACGGAGTGAGTGTGTTTGAATAAATAAAGGACAGAAAAGTGGGCGGGGACAGGGGGGAGTTGAAAACCGACTTTTCTGAGCACTCGACCCTCGAATGTGGAACAAGACAGAATTATTCAAACATTAACAAGGAAATCAGATAAGTCCAGACTGAAGTTTGTCCAGCAGGGGGCGCACACACACACACACATATATTAAGTGTTTTACCTGGGTTAAAAGGGCACAGCTCACAGGTTCAGTCATATAATATAATGTCCAGCAGGGGGCGCACACACACACACACACACACACACACACACACACACACACACACACACACACACACACACACTCACCTGCGACAGGCCCAGGTAGATGGAGACAGTCTCTGAGATGTAGAGGAATCTTCCTTCTTTGTTCAGAGCAAAAACAAACCCGTCCAGAGACTGAAAGAGAAAAGAAAGAGGAATAAATAAAAGAGGAGTATTTTACTTCTGTGGGGCACAGACTTTTGTACAGTGGCCGGTGAGAAACACGAAAGCTTAAAGGCAAATGACGAAGTAACTTGTTCACTCAGACTGATTCTATAATTAAAGTTAAAAATCGATCTCATGACGTGGACATGAGCACAGATTTGTGCAGTTTGAATGTGACACGTCTCTAGGACCAGGACGTCAGTGCTGCTCAGTCGTTTCACTGATGCTCGTCGTCGTTTCCTTTAAGGTTTCGTCTTTCTGCCCTCGATCGTTGTGGGTAAATTCTTCATGAAGAATGTTTCTCCTTTGTGGACCTTGTTGGTTGAAGATTTGGAGATGGGGCAGATTTATGAAGCTGCTGGAGAAAACACGACACATTTCCACAGACATTTTGTCACAGAAAACCATTAAGCTAAAGTGAAAGTGGAGTTAAGCTTCCGCAGTGTGAAGCAAATTGTCGTTTTACGTGTAAGTTCAGAACTTGCCCCCATCACTGCACTAGTTTGTTGCCTTGACAGACTCACTGCCACAGTGAGATCTGCACCGAGGAAACACTGATCTGTGCTGTTTTTTTCCTTCTGACAGAATTCCACCTCCTCTCGTAACAGACTTTAGCTTCAGACGTGCCGGAGTTCAACTTTAGCCGCTAACACAGAGCATATTTGGATCACCACGTTCCCTTTTATTGGTTTGGAAATGAGAAAGTAACATATTTTTGTTTTCTAAGTTTCACTTTCGTCCCCCCCTCGCTCCCTGTGCTCGTCACTCCCCCTTCAGAGCGCTGTCACAACAAAATCATCCCTCAAATGAGACTCCTGCACATCACATCAGGTTTGTGAAGTTGTTTTGTGCAGTTTTATCTCATATTTTTGTGTATTTATGGAGAATTGTCGTGTGGGAGTTTGTGGGCGGAGCCTCGTACAGACTCGTGCTGCTGACCCTGAGCAGGGTTTGAATAGGGCCCAGGAGAGATCACTACATTACTCAAACCTGCCTGGATGACTCTAAAACCTCTTCTCTCTGTTTTAATGAGGGAACAAAAAGCATTACGATGGAATATTCGAGGCGTTTCCATGGAGACAAAGATGCACCGTCACATTAATAAACCGCAGACATAAAATAAACAAAAGGACACGAGCACTGGTCTGAGCTTCAGCTTCGATATGAACGTGGGAGCAGCAGAAAGAGGAGGAAGAGGAGGAGGAGGAGAGGAGGAGGGGAAGAGGGGAAGAGGAAAAGAGGAGTTTAGGACATTTCCTCTGATTTAATGTCAAAAAATGTCAAATTGACAGAAAGTTTCAGGAAGTGATTTTGTCACTTTTAACTTCTGCAGCTGCTCCTCCTCCATCCTTCCTCTATCTATCGCTCGTTTTCTCTTTCTCATTTTCCCTCTCTCTCTATCTCTGTCTCCCATTTTCTCTCTTTCGTTTTCTCTCCCTCAAGTTTTCTCTCTCTTGTTTTCTCTTATTTTCTCTCTCTTTCATTTTACCTCTCTCTGTCTCTCGTTTTCTCTCTCAAGTTTTCTCTCTCATTTCCTTTCTCATTTTCTCTCGTTTTCTCTCTTTCATTTTCCCTCTCTCTCTCTCATTTTCTCTCTCATTTCCTTTCTCATTTTCTCTCTCGTTTTTTTCTCTTTCATTTTGCCTCTCTCTCATTTTCTCTCTCCTTTTTCTCTCTCATTTTCTCTCTTGTTTTCTCTCTTTAATTTTCCTTCTCTCTCATTTTCTCTCATTTTTCTCTCTCATTTTCTCTCTCCGTTTCTCTTTCATTTCCCCCCTCTCTCTCTCTCTGTCTCCCATTTTCTCTCTCTTGTTTTCTCTCAGGTTTTCTCTCTCTTGTTTTCTCTCTTTCATTTTCCCTCTATCTCACTCTCTCATTTTCTCTTATTTCTCTTATTTCCCTCTCCCTCTCTCTCTTTCTCTCTCTTTTTGCTCTCTCGGGCTCTCTCATTTTTTCATTCTCTCTCTTGTTTTTTCCCTCTCATTTTTTCTCTTTCATTTCACTCTCTCTCTCTCTCTCTCTCTCTCTCATTTTCTCTCTCATGCTCTCTCATTTGTTGCCTCTCTCTTTTTTCCCTCTCTCTTGTTTTTTCCCTCTCTGTTTTCTCTCTCTCATTTTTTCTCTTTCATTTCCCTCTCTCTCTCTCACTCTCGTTTTTCCCTCTCTCTTGTTTCCCTCTCTGTTTTCTGTCTCTCATTTTCTCTCTTTCATTTTCCCTCTCTCTTGTTCCTTCTCTCACACCCTCAACCTTCTTCCTCTTCCTCTCCCTTCACCTGCCTCTCTCCCCTTCCTTTATCTCCCTTGTCTCCTTCCCTTGCTCTTTCTCCTCTCTCCATCTCTCTCTCTCCTCTCCTCTCTCTCTCCTCTGCCCTCCTCTCCTCTCTCTCCTGCCCTCCTCTCCTCCCTCATTCTTTAATCCCCTGTTAGTTCTTGTTTTCCTCGTCCTGACCTCCACGTCGCTCTCTCACCTTGGCCCTGCTCCTGCTGAACCAAAACAAAAACACCGACAAAATATAAAACCTGTCCTCCTCCTTCCTCCGCTCCCTCGCTCCTCTCCTCCGCAGGTCTCTATCGCTCCGCTCCATCTCTCTTCTCTCGTTTAATCCCCGATAATCCCACAAATGAACAAATTACCACGTCTTTTACATCTTCACCTGCAGCGAGATCCCGGTTTTAAAAAGAGGGAAAATATTTCATCAGAAAATCAAAATGTTCAAACACGAAAACCTCGGGGAAAACACGACCTCCAGAGACGAGAAGGACCCAGATTAGACCTGGTTTAGACCTGGTTTAGACCGGGTTTAGACCGGGTTTAGACCGGGTTTAGACCTGGTTTAGACCTGGTTTAGACCTGATTTAGACCCAGTTTAGACCTGGTTTAGAGCTGGTACAGACCTGATTTAGACCTGGTTTAGACCTGGTTCAGACCTAGTTTAGACCCAGTTTAGACCTGGTTTAGAGCTGGTACAGACCTGGTTTAGACCTGATTTAGACCTGGTTTAGACCTGGTTCAGACCTAGTTTAGACCTGGTTTAGATCTGGTTCAGACCTAGTTTAGACCTGGTTTAGACCTGTTTTAGACCTGGTTTCCTCCTTTTGCTCCCTGTGCTGAATCTCTCCCCCTTCAGAGCACAGTCACAACACATCAGTGTGTATCACACTAATGAATCTGCTGCACATCACATCAGGTTTGTGAAGTTGTTGTGAACAGTTTTGTCTCATGTTTTTATAAATTTATGGAGAATTGTGGTGTGATGTGGGCGGAGCCTCGTACAGGCTCGAACTGCTGAGGGTAAAGAGGGCAGATCCTCTGGTGTGTGGGGCAGATCCTCTGGTGTGGGGCAGATCCTCTGGTGTGTGGGGCAGATCCTCTGGTGTGTGGGGCAGATCCTCTAGTGTGTGGGGCAGATCCTCTGGTGTGGGGCAGATCCTCTGGTGTGTGGGGCAGATCCTCTAGTGTGTGGGGCAGATCCTCTGGTGTGTGGGGCAGATCCTCTGGTGTGTGGGGCAGATCCTCTGGTGTGTGGGGCAGATCCTCTGGTGTGTGGGGCAGATCCTCTGGTGTGTGGGGCAGATCCTCTGGTGTGTGGGGCAGATCCTCTAGTGTGGGGCAGATCTTCTGGTGTGTGGGGCAGATCCTCTGGTGTGGGGCAGATCCTCTAGTGTGTGGGGCAGATCCTCTGGTGTGTGGGGCAGATCCTCTGGTGTGTGGGGCAGATCCTCTGGTGTGTGGGGCAGATCCTCTGGTGTGTGGGGCAGATCCTCTAGTGTGTGGGGCAGATCCTCTGGTGTGTGGGGCAGATCCTCTGGTGTGTGGGGCAGATCCTCTGGTGTGGGGCAGATCCTCTGGTGTGTGGGGCAGATCCTCTGCTGTGTGGGGCAGAGGCTCTGGTGTGTGGGGCAGATCCTCTGCTGTGTGGGGCAGATCCTCTGGTGTGTGGGGCAGATCCTCTGGTGTGTGGGGCAGATCCTCTGGTCTTAATAGAGACAGTGGGTTTTGTTGTGTTTTCTGTCTGTTGTTTTTTCTTTCCTGCCCCTTTGGCCTCTGCCTCTCAGTTCGGGCACAAAGGGGCAGAGAGGGGCAGAGAGGGGCAGAGAGGGGCAGAGAGGGGCAGAGAGGGGCAGAGAGGGGCACATACGCCGGGCAGAAGAAGAGAGGAAAAAATCTAAAACTACAGAAAGTATTCCCATAGAGCTCTGGAGTCTCTATAGTCGAATCTCTGATCATCTCTGACAGCCCAGATCCTGTTCATGATCATTTTCACATTTTAAATCCCTCCAGGCTCTGTTCACGGCACAAACCAGGAAGACGTGTGGAAACATGCGATGACGACTTCCGCTGTAATTCCCGACACTGGGCTCGATCAAACCCACTGAAGTAAATGTGATCGTGGGTCAAATGAAGTCTGCAGACGTATGTGCTGTTTGGAATCACCCTCGTCTCTTCTAATCGCTCGGACCCAGAGAGCGCTGTGGGTCAGTGGAGAAATGATGAAAACTGAGGTTCGGCTGGAACATGACTGAGCGCTATAATGACGCGTAGATGAAGAAAACTGGGACATTTTCTCATTTTTCCCAGATTTTGCCAGACTTATTACTGTAAATGTTTCCAAACGTCTTCCTGGTTCGTGACGTAAGCGTGAACAGAGCCAGTTTTCATCTAAAACGACTTAATAAACTAAACAAATCCACTGACTTCTGCGTTAGAAAACTGTGGCGCTCAGTAGGAGCTGACGTCACCGTAAACATCATGACAACAAAGCGCCACAGGCTGATCCCCACGTGGACATTTGCACATCAAACTACAGCAGAGGGTTTATTTAATTTGTACCAAAGTGACTGGACTAAGACTTCACCACAGAGCAGACGACCAGTGGAGGTGAAAACACAGTTTAACGGCAAAAAGGTGTGAAAATAAGTGATTAAAGATCATTTATCATTAAGAATTTCGTCGATCACGTTCATTTTAATGGACAAACCGAGTGCAGGTGTCTGTGCGTAACGTAGTGTGAGGAGTCGAGGCTGCGTCTCACAGCACAAACACTGGAGCCTCACAGTGCCACGTCTCGACTCTGGCTCCTTGGAGATCACTATATGCCTCAGAGTGTGTTTACCTGCACATCAGTATCATGGTTACGATCGTTTTTTTTTGTTTTTTTTTCCTGGTTTCGCATATTTACGCAGCATCTCCAACGCGACAGAACAGACTCACCAGCCTCATCACATCCTCTGTCACAGGGAGAACACTCATATTCCACTGAGTCGTGTTCTTTAGTCCCACAGAAGCTGAAGCATCGCAAGGAAAGAGCTGCTTTTTTCGCTTACTGTTTATGCAAATGAGTCATGTGGTTTTAAGTTTCGTTTCCGTAATGTTTAAAGCTGCATTAAACTCATTCTGATCTCACACTGATGTGGCTCTGTAGTGATTATGGTTTATATGCTGTAAAGTTGAGTTTATTTATGCAGATTAGGAATAGTCATAACAGTGATGATCATTTTAATATAAAATGTTAATGATTAATCAAAAATCGATCGTCAATTTTCCCGACGATCGAATAAGAAAATTTTATGGAACGCCCGTCTCCACAAACCCCTCAGTTTAGTTCAGTTCAGTTTCGTTATTTGAGCAACGTGAAATATTTCGGTATCAACATAATTACGCTGAAAAAGGAGGAGGAGGAAGTGTAAACATATAAACTTCGACTCACATTCTACATATTTACAGCTGTAACTTAGTAAATACGTAAGTACATTTCTACAGTTTGTTTGTTCGTTTGATACAATTCGACAGATAAATTGCTCAGTTTTCCTTGTTTCATACTCGTCTCCCTTCATCGTACTTTGAATACATTCATCATTATTATTGCACAATAGTTTAAAGTGTTTTATATTGAGGGAACTTTTCAGGTTCCATAAATCAGCCCCGACATCGCGTGACGCACAGTTTTTCCAGTGTTGTTCGGAAGAATAGTTTTTAAAGTTCATCTCGTTCCTTAAATTATGGCTTTCATCTCTGTCGCAAAACATCATTTGAATATTTTCAGGTAGTAGTTTGTGTCTGGCTTTGTAAAGTAATTATAATGTTTTGAAGTTCACTAAATCACACATTTTTAAGGTTTTGGACTTAAGGAACAACCCGTTTGTCTGGTCTTTATAACCTGCTCCGTGTAAAATTCTCTCTGTTTTCTTTTTAAATAAAATGTTTTGCAGATGTGTCTCCAGACTGAACAGGGAAACATTGGGATTGTGTGATTTGTGTAAACGTAATGAACGAACATCACATAATTTATTCGTGCTCCATTTTAGCATAAAACTAAATCACGTGGCCCTGAGTGATTCTCTGAACGTGTCAAATCCACAAGTTTCTGTCATGTTGAGGGAGGAGGAAGAAGTTTTGTTTCCTCCGTTCGTCCTGAACCTGCAGATGCCCCGAGCGGCTCAGACAGAGTGGAGCGAGGAGCCAGTGATTCACACGCAGCAGATTTGAAGACTTCTTGGTTCAGCATAAGAATAATTGCTCCTCAATGTAAAGTAAAAGCACCTGATTCTTAATCTTGGTTAGTTTAGCCGAATATTTTACCAAGTTAATGTGCGTTTTACAGGAGGTAGTTGCCCAACATCTAATAACATCCTCGCCCAATAGGACAGAACACTGGAAGGGATCATTTATGGGAATGTGGTCATTGTCCTGGTGTAACTGCTGCTGTATTTTACCGTCAACATGTGTTTAATCTCAAATTAATTTGATATTGATCATCGGCCTTATAACCTGCAGCCATTAATTGAAACACTGTACTAATTGAAAAGCAGACCTAAGGAAGCACTGTTTGTGTTGGTCCCAGAGTCAGGACTAAACTCGGGGAGTCAGTTTCAGATTCTTCCTGCAGCTAAAACCTGGAACAGTCTGAACATGTGAGACTCTGACTCTGTTTAAATCCAGACTAAAAACGGTTCTGTTTAGCTGCGTCCGACTGAAAGGTTTTTATTTTCCACTCCGCACTCTTCTCTTCTCTCTAATTCTCTCTAATTTAATGTCCCATCTCTATTTTAAAATTTCATGATGATTATTTATGATTTGATTTGTTTGTATTGTGATTTTAATGTATTTCTTATTCTGTAAAGCACTTTGAATTACTTTGTGTACGAATTGTGCTATAGAAATAAACATGTCTTGTGTCAAATATCCTGTGGGTAAGACGGGGGATTTAATACGTTTTCTTCTTCCCGCTCCTTTTCGAGCTCATCGTGTGAAGTTTTTTGTTTTTGCGATTTATGCTGAAGCCTGTTTTTCTTTGTACCGACTGGGCTCATTTAAAACCTCGTAAGTACATGTTGCTAAACTACTGTGAATCCGCCAGAGCAGCAAAGAGGCTTTTAAATGTTGGAAAAGTCGACTCAGGTTCTACTCAGGTTGTGTTTTGGTTGACTGTATGACCTCATTGAGGAAGAGAATGCTTTAGAAATATGTTAGTTTGACGATGATGAAATGATAAAAATGATAAAAAATAATAAGTGCAACCGATGTACAAGATTTTTATGTTAACTTAATTTCAGTATTTGGTAATCATTCCTATAATTACAACTTCACTTTAAACAGAAGTTCAGAGGCCGATGAGAAGGAAACGACTAAAGCACAAATAACACGGGGAAAAGCTCAGATAAAATCCAGTTTGCAGAAAAAGTCTGATTTAAATCAACCTCAGGCGACCAAAGTTAAGTGCACACAAAGGACAACACAACAGTAAAAAAGCACAACGTCACCGGGCCAAGTTACAAGTGAACTCTGTGGAGAGGCGAGCCCCCTCACAGTGACAATCTTTGTTTGTTTGTGTTTTGGAGGTTGTTTTTGAGCAGGAAAAACACCTGTGATAGAATAAATCCAGGACAGACACAGTATGTTTAACGCCGTACTGCGGAACATTGCAACGGCATCTCCATGGAGACGAGCAGGTGGTAGACGCTCCAGCAGGAAAGTTACATAGTGGAGCTTTAATTCGATCATGTCTGCGATGTGTTTAGAGACTGAAGACACGAGCTGCGGTTCAAAAGTCGTGTGAGGATACGAGGCTCAGAGCCGACGTGAAGGAGCGCGCACGTGTCAGGGGCGGGGCGTGCACGGCACCCTTCACGTGCACGCCCCTGACACGTGCACGCCCCTGACACGTGCACGCTCTAAACACGTGCACGCTCTAAACACAGTGGATCTGTTCATAAAGACGACACTGACAAGGCTCATTGACCATTAGAATGTGATTATAGAGGACACGAGGAGACGAGGGGAGGAGACGAGGGGAGGAGACAAGAGGAGGAGACGAGAGGAGGAGAGAGGAGACGAGGGGAGGAGATGAGAGGAGGAGACGAGAGGAGGAGGAGAAAGGAGGAGACAAGAGGAGGAGGAGAGAGGAGGAGATGAGAGGAGGAGGAGAGAGGAGGAGACGAGAGGAGGAGACGAGAGGAGGAGATGACAGGAGGAGACGAGAGGAGGAGACGACAGAAGGAGACGAGAGGAGGAGATGACAGGAGGAGACGAGAGGAGGAGATGACAGAAGGAGACGAGAGGAGGAGATGACAGGAGGAGACGAGAGGAGGAGACGAGAGGAGGAGATGACAGGAGGAGACGAGAGGAGGAGATGACAGGAGGAGACGAGAGGAGGAGATGACAGGAGGAGACGAGAGGAGGAGACGACAGGAGGAGACGAGAGGAGGAGACGAGAGGAGGAGATGACAGGAGGAGACGAGAGGAGGAGATGACAGGAGGAGACGAGAGGAGGAGACGACAGAAGGAGACGAGAGGAGGAGAAGAGAGGAGGAGACTTGCACCAACAACAAAAAGCCGAGTTCAGCCGCGGCAGTGACGTCAACAAAACGACCAGCGAGAGAAAAATGTCAATAATGTCACTTTTTGATAATAAATTACATCTTTGTCTAAATATTTTGGTCTTTTTTTGAAGAATAATTAACTGCGATTAATCAAAATTCTAAAGTGTGATTAATCTGATTTAAAAAATGAATCGTTTACAGCACTAATTTTTATACATGACTAATTTTGTGTCTTGCCCAAGGACACAACAGCAGGGAGCCAGAATCAGACTGTCAACCTGTGCGTCAGTCAATGATGTTTGTTTTGTTTTGTTTTGACGTGGAGATCGGGATTCGAACCGTGCACCTCCTGATCAGAACAAACACTGTACAAACCGCGTTTCCGTCGCCCCATCCTTTCGTTTTTCCTTTCGCTTTTCTTTGAAACTGAGAAACGTGACGATCAGAACGAGTGTTTTCCTTTTTCAGGCACATCTGCTGGTTTGAGACGCTGGAATAAGCCACTTTCCTCCTCCTCTTACGCCTCCCTTCCTCCTTCTATCCTCCTTTTCTCTCTCTCTCTCCTTTCCTCCATCGCATTACTTCCCTTCTTCCCCCTCTTCTCTTTCTCCCTCCGTCCTGTGTGGCTTCTGTCCTTTGTGTTTTTCGTGTTTTGAAGCGATATTGTCTCCTCAAAGTGTTTTTAATGGAGCCAAAGATTTCATTACGCCGCAAACACCACCTCCCTCTTTTTCTATCCCTCTCTCCGTCCACACCTCCTCTCCCTCTTTCCCTCTGTCTCTCCTTCAATAAGCCGCGAATGAAATAAATAAAAGTACAATCAAAATGCCAGTTACCTGTCCGTGCGGCGCGGCGGCGTGAGCGCGGCTCGTTAGCGCGGCTCGTTAGCATGCGGCGGCGCGCGGACGCGTCCAAAGTCATTTCCGTTTGTTTATCTTTTCCGCCGCGAATAAATAAAACCGCCAGAGCCACAATTAGCATAATTAGCCCGAGTGGAGAGAGCGCCGGACCAGGGCGGGACGAGAGAGAGAACAGGGGGAGGAGAGGAGAGGAGAGGGAGAGGGGAGAGTGAGAACAGGGGGAGGAGAGGAGGAGAGAGAGAAAACGGGGGAGGAGAGGAGAGGGGGAGGAGGAGAGAGAGAGAACAGGGGAGGAGAGGAGGAGAGAACAGGGGGAGGAGAGGAGAGAAGGAGAGGGAGAGGAGGAGAGAAAGAACAGGGGGAGGAGAGGAGGAGAGGGAGAGGAGGAGAGAGAGAGAACGGGGGAGGAGAGGAGGGAGAGAGAGAGCAGGGGGGAGAGGAGGAAAGGGAGGAGAGAGGGAGGAGGAGAGATGAGGAGAGGAGAGGGGGAGAGAGAGAGGGAGGAGGAGAGGAGAGGGGGAGGAAGAGAGGAGAGGGGGAGAGGAGAGAGGAGGGGAGGAGAGAAATAGAGTGGAGAGAGGGAGGAAAGGAGGAGAGGGAGGAAAGGAGGTGAGGAAGGAGAGAGGGGAGGAGATAGAGGAGGGGAAAGAGGGAGGACAGAGAAGAGGGAGGGAGGAGAGGGGGGAGTGAGGGAGACAGGACAGGAGAGGGTGGAAAAGAGGGAAGAATGGAGGAGAAGGATGAGAGGGGGAGAAGAGAGGGGGGTAAGGAGAGAGGGAGGAGAGAGAAAGAGACAGAGCAGGTGAGGAGGAGGGGAAGGGGAAAGAAGGGGGAAAGGGTGGAAAGGGGGGAAGAAGGGAGGAGAGAAGGAGAGAAAGGGCAGGAGAGGGGAGATGAGGGGAGAGAGGGGGAAGAGAGAGATGAAGGGGTGGGAGAGAAGGACAGTGGGAGAAAGAGAGAGAGGGGGGAGGTAAAGAAGAAAGAGAAAGAGAGGGGAGAGAAAAGAGGGAGAGAGAGAAGTAGAGAAATTAAGTGGGAGGGGGAGAAAAAACAAGGAGAGAAATAGAGAAGCAGAGAGAGAAAGAAAGAGGCAGAAAAACATGATAGGAGAAAGAAGACAGAAAGAACGGAGAAGAGAACAGGAGTGGGTGAAAGAGGGAGAGAAACAAGTGAGAGAAGAGAGAGAGGAGATGGAGGGAGGGGGAGAGATGGAGAGGGGAGCGATAGAGGGGAGAGGAGGTGTAGAGGGAGTTCTGTTCTCTCGTTTATTTGTGGTTTGTTTTCTCTTTGTCCTTGGATTTTGACTCAGAATTAAAAAACGAAACACAACGGCCCTGACCACCCGAGCTATTAATATGGAAATGAGAGACGGAGAGATGGAGAGGGAGAGATGGAGAGAGAGAGAGGGAGAGAGAGAGATGGAGAGGAGAGAGGAAGAGACAGAGAGAGAGAAAGAGAGAGAATGAGGAATAGTTGGAGAGAGAGTGAGGGGGGAAGAGATGGAGAGATAGTGAGAGAGAGGAAGAGATGGAGAGAGAGAAAGAGAGAAAGAGGAAGAGATGAAGTGAGAGAAGGAGAGGGGGAAGAGATGGAGAGATAGTGAGAGAAGGAGAGAGGGGAAGAGAGAGAAAGAGAAAATGAGGAATAGTTGGAGAGAAAAAGAGAGAGGAAAAGATGAAGAGATGGTGTGTGTGAGAGAGAGAGAGAGAGGGAAGAGATGGAGAGATGGTGAGAGAGAGGAAGAGATGGAGAGAGAGAAAGAGAGCGAAAGAGGAAGAGATGAAGTGAGAGAAGAAGAGAGGGGAAGAGAGAGAGAGAAAGAAACAAAGAGCGAGAAAGAGGAGGAAAAAGAGATGGAGAGAAAGAGAGAGAAGAGAAAGAGAGAGAAAGAAGAAGAGAAAGAGACAGTGAAATAGAAAGACAGAGTGAGAAAGATGAAGAGAGAAGAAGAGAAAGAGAGAGGGAGAAAGAGGGGATGAGGACACTAAAGGCCGTCTCACACTACAGGAGAATTTGCCCGATTTTGGCTGCGATTTCTTCTCGAGTTCAGGAGACGTTGTGTCTTCGTGTGCGATTCTGAAGCCGCTGCTCCTCACGAGTCAGAACCACCGAACATCAACAACGCGGCGGAAACAGACGATAAAACAGAGTCAGGGGCAGAGGAGCGACGGACACAGAGACGCAACAAAAAATAAACACTTTATTTCTCACCTAATGTAAAGTGGTACATTTAAAGTGCAGCGTCTGATCCACATTATCCATAGAAATTGTCCTTCACAAATAATGACCCCAGTCCACAAAACCGCAGTTAATCCAGTTTGACGTGAAAGTAAAAAGGTGAAAGTTGTTCCTCACATGTGTTTGTTTACATCCACAGAGCGTAAAGCTGCAGATTAGCGACAGCGACTCTACTTCCTGTGGACTTTATCTCCTCTTTTATGCTTTAAAAATCCTGTATCTGAAGTTTTGCTCCACATTTCATAAATAATAACAACACAGTTTTGACTTGTGTCTAAAGTAGAAGTGCAGAGTCTGATCTTTGAACACTTCAGAGTCTCAGAGCGACTGGTTTTACTGTAGACAGGAAACAGCTGACGCCATCACAGCCTCACAGCTTTATATCCTGTGGTCCACACACAGATCCTGCTGAAGTCTTTACGATCAGAGATTTTAAGTCTCATAAGTTTCTCCTCGTGTCTGTGGTGTTTGTGCTTTTTGTTGTTTAAAAACTGTTTAAGCCAGAAAAACCCTGTAGCGCGTGGCGGCCTTTAGAGAGAGGTGGATAACACAGAGATAAAGAGAGAGATGAAGGGTCAGACCTGGACATGTTTGGGATTTAAAGATTCACTTTGGGATTTTCACACAAACAAATGAGAATTTCTGCTGTCATGACGCCAAATGA
This sequence comes from Odontamblyopus rebecca, assembly GCA_030686955.1. NCBI lineage: Eukaryota > Metazoa > Chordata > Actinopteri > Gobiiformes > Gobiidae > Odontamblyopus > Odontamblyopus rebecca. The sequence goes on along the minus strand of CM060670.1, from coordinate 7,670,933 downwards.
AGAGTTCAAAAAAGAAAGAGTTCAAATTCACCTCCACAAAGACGAAAAAACACCTTCAGGTTCATTTTAACACCAAATAATTTAATTTTTTTTTAAATATTAAACTTCTAAAAAGACATTTGCAAAACAGTTTATGAAAAATAAATTATGAAAAAAGAAAAGGCAACAAGACTCAAATTAAGTCCTTGTTTAGACCAGGGCAAAACCTGGTTCAGAACAGGTTTAGTCCTTGTCTAGTCCTCATACAGACGGTTCAATTCTAGTACTAATTAAGTCCTGAATTAGTCCAGTCCAGTTTTGGTTTAGTCCTGGTTTAGTCCTGGTTTAGTCCTGGTTTAGTCCTGGTTCAGTCCTGGTTCAGTCCTGGTTGAGTCCTGGTTTAGTCCTGGTTTAGTCCTGGTTCAGTCCTGGTTCAGTCCTGGTTTAGTCCTGGTTTAGTCCTGGTTTAGTCCTGGTTCAGTCCTGGTTCAGTCCTGGTTAAGTCCTGGTTTAGTCCTGGTTTAGTCCTGGTTCAGTCCTGGTTTAGTCCTGGTTTAGTCCTGGTTCAGTCCTGGTTTAGTCCTGCTTTAGTCCTGCTTTAGTCCTGGTTTAGTCCTGGTTTAGTCCTGGTTCAGTCCTGGTTCAGTCCTGCTTTAGTCCTTCTTTAGTCCTGCTTTAGTCCTGCTTTAGTCCTGGTTTAGTCCTGGTTCAGTCCTGGTTCAGTCCTGGTTCAGTCCTGCTTTAGTCCTGCTTTAGTCCTGCTTTAGTCCTGGTTCAGTTCTGCTTTAGTCCTGGTTTAGTCCTGGTTTAGTCCTGGTTCAGTCCTGGTTCAGTCCTGGTTCAGTCCTGGTTTAGTCCTGGTTCAGTCCTGGTTTAGTCCTGGTTTAGTCCTGCTTTAGTCCTGCTTTAGTCCTGCTTTAGTCCTGGTTTAGTCCTGGTTTACTCCTGGTTCAGTCCTGGTTCAGTCCTGGTTCAGTCCTGCTTTAGTCCTGCTTTAATCCTGGTTTAGTCCTGGTTTAGTCCTGGTTTAGTCCTGGTTCAGTTCTGCTTTAGTCCTGGTTTAGTCCTGGTTTAGTCCTGGTTCAGTCCTGGTTCAGTCCTGGTTTAGTCCTGGTTCAGTCCTGGTTCAGTCCTGGTTCAGTCCTGGTTCAGTCCTAGTTTAGTCCTGGTTTAGTCCTGGTTTAGTCCTGGTTCAGTCCTGGTTCAGTCCTGGTTCAGTCCTGGTTCAGTCCTGGTTTAGTCCTGGTTCAGTCCTGGTTTAGTCCTGGTTCAGTCCTGGTTTAGTCCTGGTTCAGTCCGGGTTCAGTCCTGGTTCAGTCCTGGTTTAGTCCTGGTTCAGTCCTGGTTTAGTCCTGGTTCAGTCCTGGTTTAGTCCTGGTTTAGTCCTGCTTTAGTCCTGCTTTAGTCCTGCTTTAGTCCTGGTTTAGTCCTGGTTTACTCCTGGTTCAGTCCTGGTTCAGTCCTGGTTCAGTCCTGCTTTAGTCCTGCTTTAATCCTGGTTTAGTCCTGGTTTAGTCCTGGTTTAGTCCTGGTTCAGTTCTGCTTTAGTCCTGGTTTAGTCCTGGTTTAGTCCTGGTTCAGTCCTGGTTCAGTCCTGGTTTAGTCCTGGTTCAGTCCTGGTTCAGTCCTGGTTCAGTCCTAGTTTAGTCCTGGTTTAGTCCTGGTTTAGTCCTGGTTCAGTCCTGGTTCAGTCCTGGTTCAGTCCTGGTTCAGTCCTGGTTTAGTCCTGGTTCAGTCCTGGTTTAGTCCTGGTTCAGTCCTGGTTTAGTCCTGGTTTAGTCCTGGTTTTTTGTTTGTTGTTAGTCCTGGGTAAATTCTGGATTGGGTCTGTGGTTCTGGCATCTCTCCCCCTGTATCTACCTCCCTCTCTTCTCCTTCCCTCTCTTCCATCTATCCTTCATTCCTCTCTCTCTCCATCTCTCCCTTGTTGTAATGAATGGGAAAGCGATGGTGCTGTCCATGGTGCTGAAGCCTCTCATCCTCTCTTCCCCTCTATCTCTCCCTCTCTCTGATTCTGTCACCCTCTCCTCTCTCTCCTCCTTCGCTGTGGTGCTGACTCTCTCTCTCTCTCTGTCAGATCAAAGTGTTTTCTGGAGGGGGCGGGGCCAGAGCTCAGATCAATGACACTTCTTTATTTTAGTGCAGTGACGATAGAGACGTTCTGTCTCTTTGTCTCTATCCTGTCTTTCTCACTGTTTTCCTCCCATCTCCTCTTTTTTTCTCTCTCCCTCCTTCTCTCTTCTCTCCATTCCCTTGTCTCCTTCTCTTTTTCTTCCCTCCATCCCCCTCTCCTCTTTCTCTCTCTCTGTGAAGACGTGTTCATTTCTCTCTTATAGATTTTTTCGCAGCATTTAGAGTCGTAACTTCGAACTGCAAATCTCAGTTTATGAAATTAGAAAAGAGCCCAGGACTAAACCAGGACTGAACCAGGTCTAAACCAGGACTGAACCACGAATGAACCAGGACTAAACCAGGACTGAACCAGGACTAAACTAGGTCTAAACCAGGACTATAGCAGGACTAAACAAGGACTAAACCAGGCCTAAACCAGGTCTAAACCAGGTCTCCATATATCTCCACGGTGAATCATCTGAGATCATTTAAATGTTTAAAAGAAAATCAAACAGCTTCAGCACCACGGACAGCACCCCCTTCCCTCTCTCACTTTCTCTTCTCTCTCTCTTCTTCTCTCCTTCTTTCCTATAGATTGTTTACCTCACTCTCCCCCTCTTGCCCCTCTCTCCTCTTGCTCTCCTCTGTTTCTCTCTCTTTTATTGACTGTTTATCTCCTCCTCTTTCCCCCTCTCACTCAATCTCTCCTGTCTCTGTCTCGTATTGAGTGTTCAACCTCATTGGCTGCTTCTTCTCCTCTTTCTCCATCGTTCCTCTCCTCCTCTTTCCCGTCTTTCATATTGAGTGTTTATCTGTCTCTCCTCCCTCTCTCTCTCTCCTCCTCTCTCTCTTATAGATTTTTTACCCTCCCTTTTCTCTCTATTCTTCTCCCCACTCCCTGTTTTTCTATTTCTTGTAGATTCTTTACCCTCTTCTGCTCCTCCTTTCTTTCTCTCCACTTCTCCTCTGCCTCCTCCTCTCTCCCTCTCTTATTGATTGTTTATCCTCTTTCCCTCTTCTCTCTTCCTTCTCTTTCCCTCATTTATATAGTTTATCCTCTTTCCCTCTTCACTCTCCCTCTTTTCTCCCTCTGCTCTCTCTCTTCTTTTCCTCTCTCCCTCTTTTCTCCCTCTCCTCTCGCTCTTCCTTTCCTCTCTCCCTCTTTTCTCCTTCTACTCTCTCTCTTCTTTTCCTCTCCCTTTTTTCTTCCTCCCTCCCTCCCTCTTCTCTTCTTCTCTTCCTCTTTTCTTCCTCTCTCTCTTCTCTGCTTCTCTCCCTCTTTTCTTCCTCCCTCCCTCTTTGCTTCTTCTCTCCCTCTTTTCTTCCTCTCTCTTCTCTTCTTCTCTTCCTCTCTCCCTCTTTTCTTCCTCTCTCCCTCTCTCTTCTCTTCCTCCCTCTCTCTTCTATTCCTCTCTCCATCTTTTCTTCTTCTCTCCCCCTTTTCTTCATCTCTTTTCTCTTCCTCTCTCCCTCTCTTATTGCTTGCTTATTATCTTCCCTCTTTCCCCTCTCTTTTCTCCTTCTATTATAGTTCACCCTTTCCTCCTCTTCTCTCCCTTGACCTTTCTTCCGCATTCTGTCGTTTCTTTCTGAGGCTTTGACCTTTTTAACTCGACTCGTTTGTCAAACAGGAAACACTTCAGCGCCGACAGGAAGTGCTCAGACCAGGGCCGTGATTGGCAGATGCGCCGTCACATGACCAGAAGTAAACAAAGGTCACAGGAAACAAAACAAAACAAAACACAAAACGACTTTACTGAACTTCAAACATGACCCAGAGGAGCTGAGATTCTGCGTCCAAACAGTTTTAGTCACAAACTTAAAAATATTGTTTCATTCTTAAGTGACAAATTCTTCTAAGACTAAACCAGGACCAAACCAGGACTAAACCAGGACTAAAGATGAACTAAACCAGGATAAACCAGGATTAAAAAGGAAATAAACCAGGACTAAACAGGAACTAAACCAGGAGCAAACTAGGACTAAACCAGGACTAAACCAGGACTAAAGATGAACTAAACCAGGATAAACCAGGACTAAACAGGAACTAAACAAGGAGCAAACCAGGATTAAACCAGGTTTTATCAAGGACTAAACGACGACTGAACCAGGACTAAACCAGGACTAAAGACGAACTAAACCAGGACTAAACCAGGATTAAAGATGAACTAAACCAGGACTAAACCAGGACTAAAGATGAACTAAACCAGGACTAAACCAAGACTAAAGATGAACTAAACCAGGACTAAAGAGGAACTAAACCGGGACCAAACCAGGACTAACCAGGAACTAAACCAGGACTAAATAGAAACTAAACCAGGACCAAACTAGGACTAAACAGGAACTAAACTAGGACCAAACCAGGACTAAAGAAGAACTAAACCAGGACTAAATAGATACTAAACCAGGACTAAACAGGAACTAAACCAGGACCAAACCAAGACTAAACAGGAACTAAACCAGGACTAAAGAGGAACTGAACCAGAACTAAACAGAAACTAAACCAGGACTAAACAGGAACTAAACCAGGAGCAAACCAGGACTAAACCAGGTTTTAACCAGGACTAAACAAGGACTAAATCAAGATTAAACCAGGACAAAACAAGACCTGAACCAGGACTGAACCAGGGTCAAACCAGAACTAAACCAGGTCTAACCCAGGACTGTACCAGGTCTAAACCAGGACTGAACCAGGACTAAACCAGGACTTTAAACCCTCCCTCACTGCGTGTCTAACACAGTTTTATTGAATGACTTTTTCCATTTAGGCTTGAAACAGTTTAAAGCCGCACTCTGTCACTTTTCCACAGCGTCAAACATCTGGAGCTTTTCATAAACGGGAGGAAAATGTGACGAACGACGAGAAAAAACAAGTGAAGGAGAAAGAGAGAAGGGAAAGAGGAAAGCGAGTGAGAGATTTGTCTTCATTTAGGCCGACTGAGCACATGCATTCTGATTAGAGCGAGGGAGGTGAACGAGGGAGAGGAGAAGGAGAGGAAGAGGAGAGAAGGAGGGAAGGAAGTAGTAGGAGAGGAGGAGGAGAGGAGGAGGGAAGGAAGGAGGGAAGGATAGAGGCTAAAGCGCTGGTGGTGAAAGGAGTGAGGGAGAAGGGGGAGAGGGCGAGAGAAGAGAAAGAGAGGAGGAGGAAGAGAGATAGAAGAGGGGAGGAAAGAGGAGAGAGAGGAAAGAGAGGGAGAGGAGGAGAAGAGGAGGAGGAGGGAAGAGTGTGAGTGATTGTTTAAATGTTTGTCTTGTTCAGTGACGTGAGAGAAACAGGTCAATGCAGTTTAACACAGAGGAAAGAAAGAGGGAGAGAGGGAAGGAGAGAGGGAGAGAAGAGAGGGAAAGAGGACAGCAGGAAGGAGAGAAGGAGGGGAGAGTGGGAGGGAAGAGAGGGAGGGAAGGAGGAGAGAGAAAGGGGAAGGAGTGAGGGGAGAGAGAGAGGAGGGAGAGAGGAAGAGGAAAAGGTAAGGAGAGACAGCAGAGAGAGGGACAGAGAGGGGAGATGGAGGAAGAGAGAAGAGGGCGGGGAAGGAGAGAGAGGGGATAGAGGGCGAGAGGAGGGAGAGAGAGAAGGGGAGAGGGAGAGAAGGGAAAGAGAGATGGGGGAGAGAGAAGAGGGTAAGAGAGAGAAATGGGATAGAGGGAGAGAGAGTCAGAGAGAGGGATGGAAAGGAGAGAGGGCGTTGGGAGAGGGATAGAGGGAGGGAGAGGGTGAAGGGGGAAGAGGAAAGAAAGAGAGAGAGAGGGAGGAAAGAAGGAGAGGGGAGAGAGGAGTCAGCGAGAGAGAGAGAGAGAAAGAGAGAGAGTGGGAGCTGATGGAAACAGGGAGGAATGGGAGAGGGACAGAGAGAAGGAGAGAAAAGGAGAGAAGGAGAAGGCAAGAAAAAGAGTGAGATGGAAGTGGGAAGAGAGAGAAAGAAATACAGAAGGAGGGAGGGGGCAGAGAGAAGAAAGAGGTATAGAAGAGGTAAGAGGTAAGAAAGAGGTATAGAAAGAGAATGAAATGAACAGAGAGATGAAGAGAGGAAGATGAATGAACATTTCCCGTTTGTTCCAGTTTTGATTTTATTTCAGTTTCGCCTTCGTCCCTTAAGAAACTTTATCGACATTTGGCTCCGTTTATAAATCTACACGTCCTGAAACCAGGACCAAACCAGGACTAAACCAGGACTAAACCAGGACTTAACAAGGACTAAACCAGGACTAAACCAGGACTAAACCAGGACTAAACCAGGACTACACCAGGACTAAACCAGGACTAAACCAGGACTTAACCAGGACTAAACCAGGACTTAACCAGGACCAAACCAGGACTTAACCAGGACCAAACCAGGACTAAACCAGGACCAAACCAGGACCAAATCAGGACTAAACCAGAACCAAACCAGGACTAAACCAGGACTTAACCAGGACCAAATCAGGACCAAACCAGGACCAAACCAGGACCAAACCAGGACTAAACCAGGACCAAACCAGGACCAAACCAGGACTAAACCAGGACTAAACCAGGACTTAACCAGGACTAAACCAGGACTAAACCAGGACTTAACCAGGACTAAACCAGGACTAAACCAGGACTAAACCAGGACTTAACCAGGACCAAACCAGGACTTAACCAGGACCAAACCAGGACTAAACCAGGACCAAACCAGGACCAAATCAGGACTAAACCAGGACCAAACCAGGACCAAATCAGGACCAAACCAGGACCAAACCAAGACTAAACCAGGACCAAACCAGGAGCAAATCAGGACCAAACCAGGACCAAACCAGGACTAAACCAGGACCAAACCAGGACCAAACCAGGAGTAAACCAGGACTAAACCAGGACTAAACCAGGACCAAACCAGGACTAAACCAGGACAAAACCAGGACCAAACCAGGACCAAACCAGGACTAAACCAGGACTAAACCAGGACCAAACCAGGACTAAACCAGGACTAAACCAGGACTTAACCAGGACCAAACCAAGATTATACCAGGACCAAACCAAGTCTAAACCAGGACTAAAACAGGACTGAACCAGGTCTAAATCAAGACTAAACCAGGACTAAAGAGGAACTCAACTAGGACCAAACCAGGACCAAACCAGGACCAAACCAGGACCAAACCAGGACTAAAGAGGAAGTAAACCAGGACCAAACCAGAACTAAACCCGGACTAAACCCAGACTAAACCAGGACTAAACCAGGACTAAACCAGGACTTTAAACACTCCCTCACTGCAGATCTCTGACACAGTTTTATTGAATGACTTTAGGGTTGAAACAGTTTAAAGCCGCACTCTGTCACTTTTCCACTCATCAAACATCTGGAGCTTTTCATAAACGAGAAGAAAATGTGATGAACGACAAGAAAAAACAAGTGAAGGAGAAAGAGAGAAGGGAAAGCGTCAGATGCCCTCCCGCCCTCCTGTTTGGTGTCTGTTTGCAGAGTTGTAGTTTCTGGACAGAGACATTTGGCTCGGAGCCGCGTAACCTTCCCCTCAGTGAACCGCGTTACCCACAATCCCCCTGGGGCCTGCTCCCACCAGCTGCTACGGCTAATGCTAACACCACACACACACACACGCACGCACGCACGCACACACACACACACACACACACACACACGGACCGAGCAGACAAGCGAGGAATTATTAATGAGAAGAGTTTGAACCTGTTGGACTAAACCAGGACCAGATCTGGACCAGAGCCAAGACCAGGGGCTAAACGGGGACTAAACTGGGACTAAACTGGGACTAAACAGAGACTAAACGGGGGCTACATGAGGACTAAACGGGGACTAAACGAAGACTAAACAAGGACTAAACGCGGACTAAACAAGGACTAAACGGGGACTAAACAAAGACTAAATAAGGACTAAACGAGGACTAAACTATAGTGTTGTCACAGTACTAAAATTTTAAACTTAGCATTTCAATATACAGATTCTAATACAACAATGATAATAAAAAACAGACCTGGTTCAGTCCTGGTTTAGTCCTGGTTTAGATTCAGTTTAGTCCTGGTTCAGTCCTAGTCTTGTCCTGGTTAAGTCCTGCTTTAGTTCTGTTTTACTCCTGGTTTAGTCCTGGTTTAGACCTGGTTTAGTCCTGGTTTAGTCCTGTTTTAGACCTGGTTTAGTCCTGTTTTCAACCTGGTTTAGTCCTGGTTTAGTCCTGTTTTAGACGTGGTTTAGTCCTGTTTTAGACCTGCTTTAGTCCTGCTTTAGTCCTGGTTTAGACCTGCTTTAGTCCTGCTTTAGTCCTGGTTTAGACCTAGTTCAGACCTGGTTTAGTCCTGTTTTAGACCTAGTTCAGACCTGGTTTAGTCCTGTTTTAGTCCTGGTTTAGTCCTGTTTCAGACCTGGTTTAGTTCTGTTTTAGACCTAATTCAGACTTGGTTTAGTCCTGGTTTAGACCTGGTTTAGTTCTGTTTTAGACCTAATTCAGACCTGGTTTAGACCTGTTTTAGACCTGGTTTAGTCCTGGTTGAGTCTCTGTGGTGCGTTCAGGCTCAGTCGGGTTTTCAGACTTTATTAAATTCTCGTCTCGTTTCAAGGTCAAGCTCTCGTTCTCTTCTGCTGCACATCGGGCGAGCGAGGGGTCACAGGTCACAGCGCCGTAGAGTCCCACCGGACCCAAGACTGACAGCAAGGACTAGACCAGGACTAGACTAGGACCAGACCAGGACCAGACCAGGACCAGACCAGGACCAGACCAGGACCAGACCAGGACTAGACCAATACTGAACCAGGACCGTGCACTACAAATTTCTCTGATCTGGCCAAGATTTTAAAACTTACATCAGGTTTTTCATCTTGTTTTCAGATTTATTATCGACTTACTCGTTCTGAGACTGTTTAATTCTAGTCTAGAGGTCGTTTATTTTAAGAAAACTTCAGTCCAGTAAAATGTTCTTGCTGCACAGACAGATAATTTCAATAGTTTTAAGTCATTTTCTGGTAGATTTAAGCGTTAAATCTCTAGCTTTTTTGCAGTGTACTGAAATAAACCAGGACTAAAGCGGGACTGAACCAGGACTAAACCAGGACTAGACCAGGACTGAACCAGGGCTAGACCAGGACTAAACCAGGACTGAACCAGAACAAAACCAGGACTGAACCAGGACTGAACCAGGACTGAACCAGGACTAGACCAGGACTGAACCTGGACTGAACCAGGACTAGACCAGGACTGAACCAGGACTAGACCAGGACTGACTCAGGGCTAGACCAGGACTAGACTAGGACAAAACCAGGACTAAGGGCCGAACCAGTTCTAGACCAGCACTGAACCAAGATTAAAACAGGACTAAACAAAGACTAACGCAAGACTGAACTACAACTGAACATGGACTATACCAGGTCTAAATCAAGACCAAGCCAGGACTGAATGAGGAAATAAACCAGGACTAAACTAGGACTGAGCTGGGACTGAACCAGAACTCAACCAGGACCTAACAATTCAGAAATATTCTTACATTTTCTAAAGCTTCCGAACGCTGAACCTGGACTGTTGTGTGTGTTTGCATTGGCCCCATCACCCTCCTGTGTTTCCTCAGACGGAACATGTCCGACTTTAAACAGCTGTGAGACGCCTGCAGTCGTCACGGTGACACGCAGGAAGTGACACGAGACAGCCCCGACATCACTTCCTGTCACAGCTGTCAGTCAAACTGTCAGCCAATCAGCCGTCAGCGCAGGTAAACGCTAAAGACAGAAGACAGGTACGAGAGGGAAGTACTATGGACAAGAGGAAGAGCCTGGTTTAGACCTGGTATAGTCCTGGTTTAGACCTGGTTTAGACAGGGTTTAGACCGGGTTTAGACCGTGTATAGTCCTGGTTTAGACCTGGTTTAGACCTGGTTTAGACCTGGTATAGTCCTGGTTTAGACCGGGTTTAGACCGTGCATAGTCCTGGTTTAGACCTGGTTTAGACCTGGTTTAGACCTGGTTTAGACCTGGTATAGTCCTGGTTTAGACCGGGTTTAGACCGTGCATAGTCCTGGTTTAGACCTGGTTTAGACCTGGTATAGTCCTGATTTAGACCGGGGTTAGACCGTGTATAGTCCTGGTTTAGACCTGGTTTAGACCTGGTTTAGTCCTGGTTTAGACCTGGTTTAGACCTGGTTTAGACCTGGTATAGTCCTGGTTTAGACCGGGTCTAGACATGGTTTAGACCTGGTTTAGACTTGGTTATAAGTCCTAGTTTAGACCTGCTTAAGTCCTGGTTAAGTCCTGGTTTAGACCTGGTTTAGACCTGGTTTAGAAATGGTTTACACATGGTTTAGTCCTGGTTTAATCCTGGTTTAGGCCTGGTTCAGTCTTGGATTAGTCCTGGTTTAGTCCTGGTTTAGTCCTAGTATAGTCCATGGCTTACTTCGGGTTTAGTCCTGGTTTAGACCTGGTGTAGTCCTCAGTCCCAACTCAGTCCTTGTTTAGTTCTAGTTTAGTCTACATTAACCTTTAGTCCGATCTCGGTTTACTTTTGGTTTATTCCTGATCTAATCCTGGTTTAATCCTGGTTGAGTTCTGATTCAAACCTGTTTCGGTCCTAGTTTAGTCCTGGTTCAGTCCTGGTTTAGACCTTTAAACATTCTAATGGCGTTTAAAGACAGTTAAGCTCGTTTAAAAGTGATTCGGGGACCAAATCGGCGGCGTCTTTTCATCAGTACCGCCCCGTCTCCCACAGATGGCGCCGCGTCTGTGCCTGAGCGCTCGCCGGGGTCGGGGGTCGAGCGCGACGGCGACGGAGAAGAAAGACGCCATGTTGTTTGTTTGAAGAAGATGAAGAGGAGCGACAGACGGACGGGAATCAAACGCAGGACGGCGTAAAAAAAAAGATCAGAGCGGAACGTGAGGGGCTCAAAGGCACAACAGCAGAAGAGTTTCTAGAACATCTGCGGAGGTCACGGACGCGTTTAAGGAAGAGAAACGTCGCCGTAATTACCCGAGGCGCTTAAAACTTCAACTTAAAATAAAATCACACGAGTGGAAGTACAGAGAAGAGGCCCGAGAAATGACTCAAGACTGAAAAGTGTTTGGGAAAAGTACTACGCAAGCGAGAGTAACTTAAAGCTGCACTGCGCAACTTTGTGGTTGGGGGGTCCATCACCTGCTTGTTGCTACGGATACATCATTGCTCTGCCTGAAATGTTCCAGAGTGTGACTTTAAACAGGTCTATTCTTACATTTATTCAATTACAGGTGGTTTTATAGCTTAAAAATACATAGAAAAACAGGCATTCTGACTGTGAGCGGCGTCGCCTTTCCACAGATCTGACCTGTAACTTGATCTGGTTTAGTCTCCATGACAATAAAAAAGGTTTAATGTCGTAGTGTGAAACTTTCCAGACAAAGAAATAACAGCTAAACGCAGAAAAAGTCACACAATGCACCTTTAAAGAGAAACTGTCAGGCCGTAACATCTGATTTATAATTTGAAGTTAGTGTAATTTGAAGAGTAAAACATTAAAGGTGCAGTGCGTAACATTCCTGGTGGAGGGTCTGATATCTGCAGTGTTGCATTCAGATTTTGGGCGAACATTAACTGAACGCTCTGTATCACTGCCCAGTGAACGAACTGTTCATTCTGGTGTTTGTGAACGACACGTCTATTTAAATCTATTTAACTTTGTTCAGCACCACGAGCTGCAGCTGCTCCAGTCTGAACTGAAGCAGCAACACTGGGAAATGCTGTTCCCTAAATCCATCCATCTTCTCCCGCTTTATCCGGCTGGATCACGGGGGCCGTTTGCTGCCCAATCCTCACAGCACCTGCCCCCCCCGTGAACCCCCCTGTGAGTGGAGCCCACAGGAGGGAGGAGCCGGTCGCTAAATGTTAATGCTAATTGTGTCATATGAGTTTGTCAAAGCCTGATCCCGTCTGACCTCAGAGGCTCGGCAGGGTCAGGCCCGGGACTCGGATGGAAGACGCTGGGAAAATCAGGAAAATCAGGTGCCACAGGGGGGCAGTGTCGTTGTGTCCTTAGGCAAGACACTTCACCCACATTGCCTAGTGTGAAAGTGATGTGTGTGTAAGTGGTGGTGGTCGGCGAGGCTGATGGTGCAGATTGGAGCCTCATTTCTGTCACTCTGTCCCAGGGCAGCTGTGGCTACAATAGTTTTTTTTTTTTTTTTTTACCACCACAGAGTCTGGAGTGAATGAAGAATGAACTGTGAAGTGTCTTTGGTGTCATGAAAGGTTCTGTATAAATGCAACGATTTATTAATTAATGTGAACTCTGGTTGGAGAAGGATTCACATGATCATAACACACATAATCTAACACAGTTTCATTGTTAAAACTGATAAAATAATCACTATCTGTGGTTCTATATTTGGTGATGATGTGGAATAATAATCACTCGCGGCAACGTGTTAAAAAAAAGATGATCTCGTTCATTTTTAGAACTACGAACGAAACGATTAACTACAAACAATTATGAACTATGAACAAACGAGTTCATTTTGAAATTTGTGAACTGAACTTTGAACCAGTTCACGTAGAAACTTTTCCAACACAGGCTATCTGCTTGTCTCCATGGCGACGTTACTGTTTTACCTGGATTGTTCCGCAGTCTGGCATTAAACAACTATATCCTGCATCCTGCAATTAGAGGAGTTTTTGTTTCTCAAAACCACCACGAAAACACAAACATGCATCCACAGATCTGACACGTAACTAAAAACAATAAAATCTATATGGAGACAAGCAGGTGCAGGTTACATAATGCATCTTTAAATTACTTACAAAATCTGTCTGAAGAAGCGCAAGAAACACAAATGTTCAAATCATTTCATATTATCACATAAAACTTGTCACTTTAGACTCACTCACGGTGGGAAGAGGAACCACAACTTTTACCCAAGTATTGAACTGTTACGTAATACAAATATTCCTCAAGTAGGAGTGAAAGTACGGTGTTAAAAAGTACTCTGAAAGTACAAGTTCCTCAGGTGAAAGTAACTGAGCACAAACCACCTCTGATTCTCCGTATTTTCATCCACAAATGTTCTTTTCTGATCATTTCTATCACTGGCAAAGTCCATTCCCCTGCTGCATTTATCCAACCACAACATCTGGGAGGGCATCTGACACAGGGATACAGAGGATGGGAGGGCATCTGGCGCAGGACTAATCCACTGGCGGCCCGCTTTAATCCTCTCTCCTGGTTAATTATCTCGGCGGTTTGGTTGTTCTGAATCTAAAGTTCAGCCTCTCGTCTTTATCAAACTCCATCCATCAGAGTCCGAGTCGGCAAATGTCACCGCAGCAACGCCAGATCAATTAACAGGAGATTAACGAGGCAGGAGCAGGGCAGGAGCAGACAGGAGCAGGGAGGAGCAGACAGGAGCAGGGAGGAGCAGACAGGAGCAGGGAGGAGCAGGGAGGAGGAGACAGGAGCAGGGAGGAGCAGACAGGAGCAGGGAGGAGCAGACAGGAGCAGGGAGGAGGAGACAGGAGCAGGGAGGAGCAGACAGGAGCAGGGAGGAGCAGGGAGGAGCAGGGAGGAGCAGACAGGAGCAGGGAGGAGCAGGGAGGAGCAGGGAGGAGCAGACAGGAGCAGGGAGGAGCAGGGAGGAGCAGGGAGGAGGAGACAGGAGCAGGGAGGAGCAGGGAGGAGCAGACAGGAGCAGGGAGGAGCAGGGAGGAGTAGGGAGGAGCAGGGAGGAGGAGACAGGAGCAGGGAGGAGCAGGGAGGAGTAGGGAGGAGGAAGAAACTCAGACTAAACCAGGACTAAACAAGTTCTAAACTAGATTTAAACCAATTTTAAACCAGGACTAAACCAGATCAAAGCCACTTCTAAACCAGTTTTAAACCAGAACTAAACAAGTTCTAAACTAAATCTAAACTAAATCTAAACTAGATCTAAACTAGATCTAAACCAGTTCTACACCAGGACTAAACCAGATCGTAAGCAGAGTACATTTAAGGCAGCTAGAGTCATGTAAGGTTGTCATAGCAACCAAGGGGGTATTATTATGTTTTTATTATTATGAGATGTTTGTGTTAACACCACAGCGAGCGACAGGTGCGACAGGTGCAACAGGTGCGTCAGGTGCAGAGGAAAGAGACAGAGCAACAACACTGCAGCAGCACCACCCGCCTCAGCCGCAAAGTGAGGCAAGTCCCCGGCACACGATCAGTTCAGCCTCCTGCCTCTGGGAGGAGTTACAGGAGCCTCCTCCACCTCCAGACTCACTAACAGTTTCATCCACCAGGCTGTTAGGATGCTGAACTCTCTGCGCTCTCGACCACCAGGCTGTTAGGATGCTGAAATCTCTACCACCAGGCAGTTAGGATGCTGAACTCTCTGCCCTCTCTACCACCAGGCAGTTAGGATGCTGAACTCTCTGCCCTCTCTACCACCAGGCAGTTAGGATGCTGAACTCTCTACCACCAGGCTGTTAGGATCCTGAACTCTGTGCGTGTTAAAGTGTTTCTCGGTGGTAAAATCGTGTGGAGTTCGGTTCTTACCTGCAGGATGTGGCTTCCCAGGTGAGGCTCAAAAATGTCCGAGGCCACGACGCTCTGGCTCCGCCTCCTCTGAGCTCCGATCGCTTCAACATCCAAAAAACACACGGACGAAAAGAAAGAAAGAAAAAAGAGAGAGAGACAGGACAAAGACAGGTGAGACGAGTGAGACGGGCAAGCACAACACTAAAGTCTAAAGAGAGGAAGAGGAAGAAGAGAAAGAGTGAGGGAGGAGGGAGTGAAAGGAAAGAGGCACAGTGCTAGAGTAAAGAGAGAGAAAAGGGAGGGATAGAGAAGTAGAGGGAGGAAGGAAGAAAGAGAGAGAGAGAAAGGGGATGAAGGAAGAAAAGTGCGGGAGGGGGAGAGAGACAATGTTATGGACTGGAGAGAAAAAGAGATGAAAGAAAGAAGAAGTAGGGGAGAGAGAGGGGTGATAAAGTTTGGGATTAGAGAGAGAGAGAAAGACAGAAAAGAAAGAAACAGAGAAGAAGACAGATAGAGACAGAGAGGGAGCAAGAAAAAGAGAGAGGAGAGTGAGGGACTGTGAGAGTCTAAAGAAAGAGGGGAGCAAAGAAGGGAGAGAGAAAAGAAGACAGATAAGGACAGAGATAGAGAGATTAGACCATGTAGAAAAGAGAGGGAGAATGAAGAGGTGGAGGAGAAGAGGGAGGGAGACAGAGAGGGAGATAAGGGAGAGGGGGAGGGGAAGAGAGAGGGAGAGAGAGAGAAAGAGAGGAAGAGGAGAAGAAAGAGGGAGAGCAAGAAAGAGAGGGGGAGGAGAAGAAAGAGGGAGAGAGAGAAAGAGAGAGCAATACAGGAAAGAAACAAAAGAGAGAGAGACAGCGGAGAGGGGGAGGAGAAGAAAGGGAGAGGGGAGTAATAAAGCAAAGAGATAGCAGAGAGAGAAGAGAAGAATAGAGAGCCAAGGGAGTAGGAGAGGAGAAAAAGAGGGAGAGAGAGAAGGGGAGCAATATAAGAAAGAGATAGAAGAACGAGAGACAAGGGAGAGGGGGAGGAGAGAAGAGAGGGAGAGCGAGAGAGAGAGGGAGGAGAAGAGAGGCAGAGAGAGACAAGGGAGTGGTGGAGGAGAAGAAAGAGGGAGACAGAGAAAGAGACCAATATAGGAAAGAAATAGAAGAGAGAGAGATAACGGAGAGGGGGAGGAGCAGAGAGAGGGAGAGGGGGAGGAGAAGAGAGAGGGAGAAGGAGAGAGGGAGCGATAAAGCAAAGAAATAGAAGAGAGAGGGAGGAGTGAGAGAGGGAAGAAGAGACAGAGGAGAAGAGAGAGAGAGATAGAGGGAGGAGTGAGAGAGGGAGGAAGAGACAGAGGAGAAGAGAGAGAGAGAGACAGAGGGAGGAGTGCACAGCAGAGACACCTAGTGGTACAGAGAGACACAGCAGCCTAGTGCACAGACAACATGGCACAAGACAAGAGCAGCGCCAGGTCAGAATCAGGTTAGCAACGTTAGCAACTTCAACACTGTTATTCCCACTGTTAGCAACGTTAGCAACTTCAACACTGTTATTCCCACTGTTAGCAACGTTAGCAACTTCAACACTGTTATTCCCACTGTTAGCAACGTTAGCAACTTCAACACTGTTATTCCCACTGTTAGCAACGTTAGCAACTTCAACACTGTTATTCCCACTGTTAGCAACGTTAGCATCGTCATTAGCTCTGATATTAGCACGTTAACATTGTCATTAGCTCTGATATTAGCACGTTAGCGTCACACATTAAAATACATTCACACCGTTAGCATCGGGCTAATTACGGCTACATTTGTAAACACAGTGTTTTCGTGAAGAAAGTTAAGAGACAAAAGTGTGAGAACTTGAAACATTTGTGTGGCGTTTGTGTTGCTGTGGGAAACTGTGGAGGAAGTGTCTGGGGAGGGGGAAGGCTGACACGCAGTTTGTGCATGAACGGTGCGATAAAAAATACTTTATTTGGTGGGAGATTTGTTTGTGCGTTTTGTCATTTCTGGCAAATTTCTTCAGTGCATTTTAAAGCTGCACTGTGTAACTTTTCTGCTGGGCATTCGGCCTCCAGCTCAAAGAAATCGCTTTGCCTGGAGTCATGAAATTACCAGAACTAAAACCAGGACTAAACACAAGGACTTTACCAGAACTAAACCAGGACTAAACACAAGGACTTTACCAGAACTAAACCAGGACTAAACACAAGGACTTTACCAGAACTGAACCAGGACTAAAGCAAAACTAAACCAGGACCCTATGAGCTAAAAAAAAAAAACCCAAAATCTAGTCAAGTTAGTTTTACCAAGATTTGAGTAAATTTCACTTAACAAGTAAAATAATCAAGACGTTTTGTACTTAAAATATGAAAATACATCTTGCTACACTTAATAATAATAAGAAAAACAACTTTTTGCACTTAAAATAAGAAACAAAATCAAATGTTGCTTGATTCCACTGACAGATAATTTTACTTTTCAAGTTGAATCTACTCAAATAAAGTAAAATGTTCTTAATTTAAGTCATTTTAACTCACCTAGAGATAGTTTTTTCCAGTGCAACACTCTGTGAACACTGCAGCGTATTTAGGCCTAAAAGGTCAAACAAACGGCCAAAAAAAAAAATTATATTGAGTTTAACAAGGGATTTAAAGGTGCATTGTGTAACTTTTCTGCTTTTTTCCCATGGCGATGTGTTTGCTTTGTTTGGAATAATTCACAGTTTTGTCTTCAGACTAAACCAGACCAAGTTACAGGTCAGATCTGTGGAGAGGCGACCCCGCTCACAGTCAGAATACCTGTTTTTCTCTGCATTTTTGAGCTATAAAACCACCTGTAATTGAATAAATGCGAAGTGGAGCTGTTTAATGTCACACTGCGGAACCTTCCAGGCAGAGCAATGACGTATCCATGGAAACAGGAAACAGGTGACAGACCCCCAACCAAAACCATGACAATAATCTTCTTGGAGACAGACAGGGAATAGACGTAAAAATGTGCAACTTTAATTGAACTTAAAGTATAAAATGGCTCCATGATTTCAGGACAGAGGATTACATCAGTCTTGACACTATTCCCTCTTTCCTTCTCTCCATCTTTCCCTCTTTCCTTCTCTCCCTCTTTCCCTCTTTCCCTCTCTCTTTTATTCCCCCTCTCCCTCTCCTCTAAACCGCACTCTTTCATCACTTTTTAATTGATCCTGATGGTTTGATTTGAGCGAAAAGTGACGGAAAAACTCGACTGCGGCTAATGAGACGCACTGGGATCCAACACCTCGAGCTACGAACGGCAGAGCCCGACTGCCCCTGTGTCCACGAGCAACACACTGCACAGAGAGAGAGAGCAGCAGGGAATTTGCACATGTGGGGGTGTGTCAGATGCCCTCCCAGATGTGGGGGTGTGTCAGATGCCCTCCCAGATGTGGGGGTGTGTCAGATGCCCTCCCAGATGCTGTGGTTGGATAAATACTGCGGGGGAATGGACCTTGTCACTGATAGAAATGTTCAAGGAACGAAACATCTATGGATTTGACTTTTGGAGATTTTTTATTATTATGTATATTTTTTGTATATTTTTGTTTTGTTTTTTTGTATTTTTAAAAATATTTTTGTACATGTTTGTAGATTTTTAAAAAATATTTTTGGATATTTGTGTAGATTTTTGTAGATTTTTTCCCAGATTTTTTTTCTAGATTGTATAAAAATATTTTTTGGATATTTGTGTAGATTTTAATAATAATAATAATAATAATAATAATGCATCAGTTTTAAATAGCGCTTTTCAGGACACTCAAAGACGCTGTACAGAGCATTATTCATTCACTCCAGACCCGGTGGTGGTAAAATACTATTGTAGCCACAGCTGCCCTGGGGCAGACTGACGGAAGTGAGGCTCCAATCTGCACCATCGGCCCCTCCGACCACCACCAACACTCACGCACACACCACTTTCATACTAGGCAATGTGGGTGATGTGTCTTGCCTAAGGACACAACAGTTTTTGCCCCTGGCCCCACTGTGGCACCTGGAATTCCCAGTGTCTCCATCCCAGTCCTGACCAGGTCCTGCTGAGCCTCTGAGATCTGACGGGATCAGGCTGTGACGAGCCTGATCCCCTGAATAGTATATTTTTATATACTATTGTATTTTTTGTAGATGTTTTGTAGATTTTTTTAATAGATTTTTAAAAAATATTTTTGTATATTTATGTAGATATTTTTTTATTTTTTGTAGATTTAAATTTTTTTTATTTTTATAGATTATTTGTAGATTTTTACAGGTTTTTTGCATATTTTTGGTATATTTTTGTACATTTTTGCATATTTTTGTAGATAGTTTTGTAGATTTGTGCACATTTGTATATTTTGTGTATATTTGTGTGTTAAATGTGTGTTTGGTCTGAAGTGGAGGCTCTCGGGGGGAATTCTCTCCATTAAAACCTGCAGAGGATCAGAACCGACTCCTGTGGGATCAACGTCTGATGTGATTAGAACTACAGAGAAAAGAGGGAGAGAGAGAGAGGGAGGGAGGAGAGGAGGGAGAGAGGGAGGGAGGGAGGGAGGGGGTGAAAGGGGGAAAGGGAGGGGGGCAGAGAGAGAGGAGAAGGAGCAAAGGAGAGATACAGGTAGAGAGAGAGCGAGAGAAAGAGGAGAGGAAGGAAAGGCGCAAAGGAGAGATACAGAAAGAGAGGAGGAGAGGAAGGAAAGGCGCAAAGGAGAGATACAGAGAGAGAAAGAGGAGAGGAAGGAAAGGCGCAAAGGAGAGATACAGAGAGAGAGGAGGAGAGGAGATGGAGCAAAGGAGAGAGAGAGACAGAGAGAGAGGAGAGAAAAGGAGAAGAGGCAGAGGGGAAGAGAGAGGAGAAGGAGAGATACAAGGAGATATTGGTGAAAGAGAGAGAGAAAGGGAGAGGAAGGAAAAAAAGGAGAGATGCAGAGAGAGAGAGAGCCAGAGAGTGGGAGAGAGACAAAGAAAGAGGAAAGAGAGACACAGAGGGAGAGGAGAGAGACAGAGAGAGAGACAGAGAAAGAGGAGAGACAGAGAGAGAGACAGAGAAAGAGGAGAGACAGAGAGAGAGACAGAGAAAGAGGAGAGACAGAGAGAGAGACAGAGAAAGAGGAAAGAGAGAGAGAGAGGATGGAGAGACAGAGAAAGAGAGAGGAGAGAGACACAGAGAGAACAGAAAGAGGAGAGAGAGAGACAGAGAGAGGAGAGACAGACACAGAGAAAGAGGAGAGAGAGACAGAGAGAGGAGAGAGAGACACAGAGAAAGAGGAGAGAGAGACAGAGAGAGGAGAGAGAGACAGAGAGAAAGAGGAGAGAGAGACAGAGAGAAAGAGGAGAGAGAGACAGAGAGAAAGAGGAGAGAGAGACACAGAGAAAGAGGAGAGAGAGAGAGAAAGGAGAGGACAGAAGGATACAGGACGGTACGGAGGCAGAGAAAAGGAGGGATAAATGGTAGAGACTGTCCACAATGATTAGACCAGGAGAGAAAGAGAGAGAACAGGTCTAAACCAGGACTAAACCAGGTCTAAACCAGGTCTAAACCAGGTCTAAACCAGGACTAAACCAGGACTAAACCAGGTCTAAACCAGGTCTAAACCAGGTCTAAACCAGGACTAAACCAGGACTAAACCAGGTCTAAACCAGGTCTAAACCAGGTCTAAACCAGGACTAACCCAGGTCTAAACCAGGTCTAACCAGGACTAAACCAGGACTAAACCAGGACTAAACCAGGACTAAACCAGGACTAAACCAGGTCTAAACCAGGACTAAACCAGGACTAAACCAGGTCTAAACCAGGGCAGAGGCAGGGACGAAGAGGGTGAAAATAGAGAGAAAGGGAGGGGCAGAGAGAGGAACAGAGCAATTTAATAAGAATGGAGAGAAAAGAGAAGAGAGAAAGGACGATTGAGAGACGGAGGGCGGGGAGACTTTTAACAATGCATTTAATATATGTCAATTAAAAGACACGGAGAGAGGGAGAGAGGGAGGAGGAGAGGAGGAGGAGAGAGAAGGTAGACAGCAATGGATAGAAAGAGTAAAGGAAGAGAGAGAGAGAAGGAACGAGAAAGGAGAGAAGGAAGGAGGGAGGAGAAGAGGAGGGAGGAAAGGAGGGATGAAGAGAGGGAAGAAGGAGGGAGGAGGGATGAAGGGAGGGGAGAAGGAGGGAGGAAAGGAGGGATGAAGGGAGGGGAGGAGGAGGGAGGAGTGAACAGTCCGGCCTCTGTTTTGTCCTTGTCTTTGGCTCAGGCCCAAACTCATAATATCAATATTACAACATGATACAGAACCAGGACTAAACCAGGACTAAACCAGGACTAAACCAGGTCTAAACCAGGACTAAACCAGGACTAAACCAGGTCTGAACCAGGACTAATGCAGGACTAAACCAGGACTAAAACAGGACTGAACAAGGTCTAAACCAGGACAAAAACAGGACTAAACCAGGTCTAAACCAGGACTAAACCAGGACTAAAACAGGACTGAACAAGGTCTAAACCAGGACAAAAACAGGACTAAACCAGGTCTAAACCAGGACTATATCAGGACTAAACCAGGACTGAACCAGTACTGAACCAGGACTAAACCAGAACTAAACCAGGATCAAACCAGCACTAAAGCAGGACTAAAGCAGGACTGAACCAGGACTGAACCAGGACAAGGACAAGAAGAAGAAGAGGAACGACAGCAACAGAGGATTTAAACGAGAAACCACCAGAGGAGCGTCCACCACAAGACCTGATCCAGACCTGGTTTAGTCCTGGTTCAGTCCTGGTTTAGTCCTGCTTTAGTGCTGGTTTAGTCCTGTTTTAGTCCTGGTTTAGTCCTGGTTTAGTCCTGGTTTAGTCCTGGTTTGGACCTGGTTTAGTCCTGGTTTATTCCTAGTTTAGTGCTGGTTCAGTCCTGGTTCAGTCCTGGTTTAGTCCTGGTTTAGTCCTGGTTTAAACCAGGACTAAACCAGGTCTGGACCAGGTCTTGTGGTGGACGCTCTTCTGGTGGTTTCTCGTTTAAATCTTTGTTAACGAAGCGCGAGTTCGTTTAATGAGGCTCTGTGTTTCTGCGTCTGATTGGACGAACTGTAATGGACCTTATTTAGGCCTGACTGAGACCTGATTAAGACCTGGTTCAGTCCTGGTTTAGTCCTGGTTTAGTCCTGGTTTAGACTTTGTTTAGTCCTGGTTTAGACTTGTTTTAGTCCTGGTTTAGTCCTGGTTTAGACCTGGTTTAGTCCTGGTTTAGCCCTGGTTTAGCCCTGGTTTAGTCCTGGTTTAGACCTGGTTTAGTCCTGGTTTAGCCCTGGTTTAGCCCTGGTTTAGCCCTGATTTAGCCCTGGTTTAGACCTGGTTTAGTCCTGGTTTAGACCTGCTTTAGACCTGGTTTAGTCCTGGTTTAGTCCTGGTTTAGCCCTGGTTTAGCCCTGGTTTAGTCCTGGTTTAGCCCTGGTTTAGCCCTGGTTTAGTCCTGGTTTAGTCCTGGTTTAGCCCTGGTTTAGCCCTGGTTTAGTCCTGGTTTAGTCCTGGTTTAGTCCTGGTTTAGTCCTGGTTTAGCCCTGGTTTAGACCTGCTTTAGACCTGGTTTAATCCTGGTTTAGACCTTCAGTTTGTCCATCTCTTTTCCTCCTCTTCTCGTCCTCTGTTGCTGTCATTCCTAAACTTTCCTCTCTCTCTTTCCTCTTCTTCTTCTTGTCCTTTGTCGTTCATAAACTCTTTCCTCTCCTCTTCCTCCTCTTGTTGCTCTGTCGTTCATAAACTCTCTCTTTCCTCTCCTCTTCCTCCTCTTGTCGCTCTGTCGTTCATAAAGTCATTGACTTTGTCTGGACAGTTTTAAAGCTTCCAGGAAACGACCAATGAAATCACACCATCATCCAGAGCCAAAACGAAAGAGAAGAAGAACGAGGGAGGAGAGCGCGCAGGGTAAAGAGGAAGAGTCCCTGTGCCAGAAGGACGGAGGAGGAGAGGAGAGAGAAAGAGAGAGGGAGGAGAGAGGGGGAAAAGAGTAAGGAGGAAAGAAAGAGGGAGGAGAGAGAGAGGAGGGAAAGAGAGAAAGGGGGAAGAGAGAGAGAGGGAGGAGAGAGAGGGAGAGGAGAGAGAGGGAGAAGAGAGAGAGGGAGAAGAGAGAGAGGGAGAAGAGAGAGAGGGAAAAAATGAGAGGAGTAGAGAGAGAGAGGGAGGAGAGAGAGAGGAAAGAGGGAGGAGAGAGGGAGAAGAGAGAGGAGAAAAAGTCTCTATGCCGGAAGGAGAGAGAGACAAAGGAGAGGAGAGACAAAAAAGGAGAAGAGAAAAGATCCAGAGTCAGACAGAAAGAGGAAAGAGGAGTCGCTGTGCCAAAGTAAATGTAAATCTGTCACACACAGAGGACAGGAGGAGACGGAGGGAGGGACAAACAGAGAGGATGGAGGGAGAGGGGGAGAAGAGGAGAAAAGAGGAGAGAAAGCCCCAAAAAATCTCTGTCTGCCAATGTACAACAATTATCACCAGTAGAACAAGGGAGAGGGCTGAGAGAGAGAAAAAAGAGGAGAGAGAGAAGGAGAGAAGGGAGAGAGAAAGTGAAAGAAAGAGAGAGAAGAAGGAGAGAGAGAGAAGGAGGGATGACGGGGGAGATACGGGGGGAGGTAGAGAAATCACTGTGCCAAAATCCGACAGGAATCAGACACAGAGGACAAACCATTTAAAAACAAATCGAATGGAATAAAACTGTAGATCAGAACTGAACCAGGACTAAACCAGGACTAAACCAGGACTAAACCAGGACTAAACCAGGACTAAACCAGGACTAAACCAGGGCTAAACTAGGGCTAAACCAGGATTAAACCAGGACTAAACCAGGACTAAACCAGGGCTAAACTAGGGCTAAACCAGGATTAAACCAGGACTAAACCAGGACTAAAGCAGGACTAAACCAGGACTAAAGAAGGAGTAAAGCAGGGCTAAACCAGGACTGAACCAGGACTACATCTCCCTGTTTCCTTGCAGCTGTTCTTAGCGTGTTCTTAGCGTGTTCTTAGCGTGTTCTTAGCATGTTCTTTGCGTGTTCTTTGCGTGTTCTTTGCATGTTCTTTGCGTGTTCTTAGTGTGTTCTTAGCGTGTTCTTAGTGTGTTAGCATGTTCTTATGTTCTTAGCGTGTTGCGCTCTGTTCCTCGGACTACTCTAATCCTGGACTACATTTCCCAGAGGGCCGCGCTCTCTGCTCCGGGGCGCTGGCTAATGCTCACACGTGTCGGCGCTAATCGATTAGCCACGCGGCTACGCTAACACTGCGCTCTGCACACGGCCCCACTGCCCTGCAGCAAAGCATCATGGGAGCACAGAGCCTTTGAGGAATCACAGTTTACATGTGGAGCGTCAGATGCCCTCCCAGACTCCTGGGGTTAATGCTGCAGTGTGGAAATGGGTCTGTTTCCTGCTCGTCTCTATGGCGACAGATCAGTTTAATGCCGGACTATGGAACATTCAATAATATGGAGTTTGCTGATTAATCAACCAGAACCAGAAATCCAAGAAAATAAATATTAAAGCTCTAACTACTAAATACTAAATAAAGACATTTTCTTTCTAAAGGTCAACAAAGTTTATTTTAGGATATTTTTTTTAGGATATTTATTTTGTTGTTTTTAAATATAGAGATTGTAGAACAGCTGGATATATAGTTTATTTTGACCCAGATGCCCTCCCGTACAGACGCGTGTCGATACATGTGCTTCTCCAGGTGCTGTGTGTTTATTCTGGTGCCACATCGTCCTCCTCAGATGCAGCAAGAAAACAGGAACTTATGAACTTACAGCTGAAATATTCTCACAGAGGGTTTTATCTTTCACACTGGGAAAGAAAACATCTCTAGGTGAGTTAAAATGACTTAAATTAAGAACATTTTACTTTATTTGAGCAGATTCATCTTGACAAGTCAAATGATCTGCCAGTGGAATAAGTGTTTTTTTCTTAATTCAAGCAACATTCGATTTTATTTCTTGTTTTAAGTGTCGTAAGGTGTATTTTCATATTTTCAGTACAAAAATCTTACTGCACTGGAGGATAATTTTACTTGTCAAGTGAAATTTACTCAGATTTCTTAATCCAAGTCATTTTAGCTTGACAAGATTTTGTTTTTGCAGCGCAGTCGTTTTTTTATTTTATGTTGATAGACTCAGGAATGACAAAAATATTCACTTTTAAATACTTTAGAATCGCTTCTGGCTTCACATCGGCTTTAATCAGCACACGCAACACGACTCGCAATATACGCAATCATTTTCTCAGACTCTGTCGCTTAAGTGTTCCTCAGAAAAGGCTCCGTTGAGACATTTCTGTGTGATATAACATAGTTTTAGTGTCCAGGAGGAGGACGCTGGAGCTCAGACTGTGGCAGGACAGTGTCTGTGCTGGAGACGTGTGAATGCAGCGACTCCGGAGGAAAAGAAATCATCAAATCAACCACGATATTAAGAGTAGACTGGAATATTATAAAGTATAAAATAGCCAAATGAGAAAACTCTGTTCTTATTTTCACTGAACCAAATGAACTGAAACACGTCACACATGCACAGTAATTATAATGTAATGTACTGTATGTATATATATATATATTTATTTAACCTTTATTTAATCAGGAAAGTCCCACTGCATCACTAATCTGGTTTTCAGGGGAGTCCTGGTCGAGACAGCGGCTCAACAAAACTATTCACAATTTTACAGGACACATTTCATACGACTATTTAAAACATTTACACACCAAGGATTTCATTTCCAAACCTTTGAGCAATAGTTTAATATTAAGTAATGTTTTATTAATATATAGTGTTATTATATTATACTCATTATAACTATTACTATAGGTTATATTCATTATTATTTTATTATTCTTGTTTTATTTAGTTATTTCTCCTGCTGTGTGTTTGTTGTATTGATTGTTCTAAACCCCGTGTTCTTTGTTGGTTCATTATCAGTGTCACGTCTGATTTTTTTGTGTTTGCTTTGTTATATTAAAGAACTTTGCATGTTCGGGTCCTTCCTCGGCTCTAAACGTGACAGGAACAGCGTTAAAACACTTCACATATAACGTGAGAAGCTTCAGGAAGTGCGTTTTGTTCAGATGTGGTCGGCTAAACGCGGCGGAAGAGTGGGTTTTATCCACGGCACGATCGCGTGTGTTTGTGGGTTTATTTTCTCACTAGAGTAAACTTTCTTTGTCCAGTTGTTATCGGCGCGTGAGGAGGAGCCGCTATCTGCCTCCTGCATCTGTCTGCGATAAAACATGAATAAAATAAAATAAAAGCGCAAATGTTCCTTTAAATCAGATCAAAATGAATTATGATCCGAGGATAAACCAAACCTGCTCCGGGAGAATCGCTCCGGAAACGTGGAGAACTACGATTACGACCTGGGGTTTAAAGCTGCACTGTGTAACTTTTTTGTTACCTGCTCGTTTCTGTGGATACGTCATTGCTCTGCCTGGAATGTCCCACAGTGTCACATTAAACAGCTCTACTTCTACTACACTTATGCAGTTACAATTGGCTTTATAGCTCAAAAATACCCCAAAAAACAGGCGTTCTGCCTGTGAGCGGGGTCGCCTCTCCACAGATCTGACCTGTAACTTGGTCTGGGCTCGGTCTCCATGGAGATAGAAAGGTTTAGTGCCGCACTGTGGAACATTCCAGACAAAGAAATAACATCTCCTCGGAGAGAAAAAAAAAGCGTTTGACGGAGCCTCCACCAGAAAAGTCACACACGATGCACTGCTAAAGCTGCACTACGGAACTTTTCTGGCGGAGGATCGTCTCCATGGAGATGTTGCTTCTTTGCCAGGAAGTTTCACAGTGCGGCATTCAGCTGATCTGTTGTAGCTTTTTATTAATTTCCAGGTGTTTTATTGCAACGTATAATATAAGTTCTTACTGTGAGCAGAGTCGCCTCTCCGCAGATTTCACAAGCTGGCGTCTCCATGGAGATAGAAAAGTGTAATGCCATACTGTGGGACATTTCAGCCAAAGCAATCATCTCCATGGAGACAGACAGGTAGCGATCCCACACACCACAAATGTACTAAAGTTGGACCAATAACGTATAATAAAGCTCACAGCGAGGAGAATTCACACACGTTTAACGCACAAACGCTGCATATTTAGTTCTTCCCTCAAGCTTAAAACACTCTGTTCCACCTTGTGATGTCATGTGGTGCTACAGGAAGTGCTCCACTGTGTTTTTAAACTCCACACACCTTCACTAGAATCGTTTGGATCATTTCAGTCCTGGAATTGCCCATCTCTGCTGAGCTAAAAGGTAAAAGGAGCTGTTCACTTGAAAACCATCGCTTCATGACATCACAAGGTGGAACGGAGCATTTAGAGCTTTTGGAAATGTAAACAGACAAATAAGAACGTCACAAAACACAACTCTAGGTCTGTTTGTGAGGAGGTAACTTATAACATGACTTAAAGCTCAGAAGAGTCCATTTTGTGTAATTTAGAAGCTTAAACAAACCAGAAAAACGTCATTAATTTGTGTCCTGGTTCAGTTCTGGTTTAAGTGAAGGTGAAAAGTGTTTTGCCCGAGGGCACAACAGCAGCAGCAGTTGAGATGGAGCCTCCACCCGGTCGAGTCAAAGGCTGAGGGCAAATTTAGCATTAACATATAAAAGAACAAGAGAGAGAGAGAGAAAGGTGAGAAAAGAGAGAAAGGAAAGAGAATGTGAGTGAGGAATGGAGAGAAAGAAGAAGAAAAAGAGAGGGGAAAAGAATAGAAATGAAGAGAGAAAGGGGTGGAAGAGGAGAGAGAGAGAGGAAGGGAAGGAGGGTGAAAGAAGAGAAGAGGAGAGAGGGAGAGGGAAAGAATAGAAGGGGAGAGAGAGGAAGGGAAGGAGGGTGAAAGAAGAGAAGAGGAGAGAGGGAGGTAAAGTGTATTGTTTGTGCGATAAGAGTCATACAGAGATGATGCATGGAGCTCATCTGAGCCTCAGACAGTCTGGAGATAGAACCAGCAACCTCCTGATCCAAGAGCGCGATAAATGTGAGGCAATAAACAGAGAGGAGGAGAGGAGAGGGGAAAAGGGGGAGGAGGAGAGGGGAGGTAGAACCAGCAACTTCCTGATTTAAAAGTCTGATAAAAGTGAACCAATAGACTCTAAGTTACAGACCAGAGGGAGAGAGAGAGAAAGGGAGAGAGAAGAGGAGAAGGGACAGAGGAGAGGGGAGAGAGAAAAGAGGGAGAGAGCAGGAGAAAAGAAGAGAGAAGAGAGGGAAAGAGTGAGAGAGAGGAGAGAGAAGAGAGGGAAAGAGTGAGAGAGAGGAGAGAGAAGAGAGGGAGGAGAACTCACTAATAAAATTAATGCAGGACTAAATCAAAACTAAACCAGGACTAAACCCGGACTAAATCTGGACTAAAAAAAGGCCTAAACCAGGTCTAAACCAGGACTACATCAGGTCTAATCCAAGACTACACCATGTCTAAACCAGATCTAATCCAGGACTAAACTAGGACTAAACTAAGACTAAATCCAGACTAAAAAAGGCCTAAATTAGGACTAAACCAGGACTATACCATGTCTAAACCAGGATTACATCAGGTCTAACCCCGGACTAAACTAGGACTAAACCAGGATTAAATCAGATCTAAATCAGGACTAAAGCCGGACTAAACTCTCTCATAGACCCGGTCTGTATCAGGACTTTCATTTGTGGAGATAATTAAATCTGTTTCTGATGAAAGAGTCTGAAATGTAAAGACACTTTTCCTTCGAGAGTCAAACATCAAAACAAAAGCTCGAATTTCCAATAAAATCACTCAGACGAGCACTGATTCAAACGGCCAAAAGTGCGGCTCCCCCCTTCCCCTCCTCCGCCCCACCCTCTTCTTCTCCTCTATCGCTCCTCCACTCCTCCTCCTCCTCCTCTCCTCTTCCTTCTCTCTTTGATTCATCTGGGCTCCACTCAGCATCAAAGTCTCTGTTTGTGCTCAATAAAAAGAACTAAAGATATAAATGATGATGGAGGATTTAGGAAAGAGAAGAAGAGACAGGAGAGAGAGAAGAGAGAGAGAGAGGGAGAAGGAGAGAAGAAGAAAGGGAGGGAGGAAGAGAGAGAAGGAGAGAGGGGGAGTTAGGACAAGAAAAGAGTGGACAGGAGAGAGAGAAGGAGACAAGGAGGGAAGAAGAGAGAGAAAGAGAGTGGGTAGGACACGAGAAGAGTCTGGAGAGGAGAGAGAGAGGGAGAAGAGGAAGGGAGAAAAGGAGAGAGGGAGAGAGACAAAGAGAAGAGAGAGAGAAGGGGGTTAGGACAAAAGAGTCTGGACAGGAGAGATGGAGGGAGAGGAGGAAGGGAGAGAAGGAGAGAGGGAGAGAGACAAAGAGAAGAGAGAGAGAAGGGGGTTAGGACAAAAGAGTCTGGACAGGAGAGAGGGAGGGAGGGAGGGAGGGAGGGAGAGAAAGAGAGAGGGGGAGTTAGGACAAGAAAAGAGTGGACAGGAGAGAGAGAAGGAGACAAGGAGCTTCCCTCCTTGTCTCCTTCTCAGAAAGAGAGGGGGTAGGACACGAGAAGAGTTTGGACAGGAGGGAGGGAGAGAGAGCGGAGTGAGAGGAAGAGAGAGAGAGAAAGAGAGAGAGGGGGGGCAGTGACGGAGTGAAGCTCAGAAGGAGAGAGGGAGAGAGAGAGAAGAAAAGACAGAGGGAGTGGGGGCAGAGAGACAGAGGAGGGGCTCTGTTCAGGGACAGAAGGAGGGAGAGAGGGAGCGAGAGAGAGAGAGAGAGAGAGAGAAGAGTGAAAGAAAAAGAGAGAGGGATGGGGGCGGGGACAAGTGAAAAGTCTGATCAGGGACAGAAGACGGGAGAGAGAGAAAGAGAGAGAGTGAAGGGATGAAGAAATGAAGAGTTTGTTCAGGGACAGAAGGAGAGAGAGAGAGAGAGAGAGAGTGATTTTGTGGTTAAAAACAAATAAAAAACAAAAACCTTCCTCCTTTTCAGTCGTTTAATCGTGTTTTAATTCTTCATTATTTCTAATCTGATCATCAGGAGACGCTGAGGCCAGAACTGTGACAGGTTCAGTGTCCACGGGAAAAACGGTTTGTTCCTCTTCAATTATTTCTCCGCTTTCACTCGACGACAGAGGGAATCTCCATCATTTTCTCTGACGAACAATTCAATTCATCAACGATTCATCTTAATAATTGTCTGATTATTAAATCCTGCCTGGGCTGGACTGAAAATGCCCCAATGACCCCTGCCCCTGACTCCTGCCCCCCTCTGTCTCTTCCACAGCCAAAGTGGACCTAGGAACGGGGGCCTTACTGCCACAAACAGAGGGACTCAAACCAGGCAATCCTCCAATTTTAATCACAAAATAATGCCTCATTTCACGTTCTAGGGTCAAATATGTCGACAAAATTAAGCAAGAAATTTAAATATAAACTGTGATGACAATAAAAGTGATGACAAACTTATTATATTTGTTTCTGCGTTTCTGTTTTCTATTTGTGAGCCTAAAATCGGTTTATTTCCAGAGAGGAAAAGTCCAGGTTTGGTCTGGTGTCTGCGCAGATGTTTCAGCACCAAGGACAGCGACAGAGGAGTCTCCATTTAAAACTTCATTCAGTGTTTAAAAGTCAGACTCTGAGGAAAAACCCAAAGCAAAGCAATCACATCTCCAGGGACACGAGCAGACGACCGACGCTTCACTAGAAAAGTTACATAGTGCAGCTTTACAGAGTCGTTTTAGCAGAATCTGTGGCTTTTGTTACAGGATATTTCAGTTTAGGGTCGGGTCCAGTCGGGTTTTCACCGTAGAAACAGGAACAAACAGGAAGTGAACATGAGGGCGATTCTGGATCCATCGACTTTCTATTGACCAATCGAACCAGGACTAAACCAAGACTTAACCAGGATAAAACCAGGACTAAACCAAAACTTAACCAGGTCTAAACCAGGACTAAACAAGGATGAAACCAGGACTAAACCAGGTCTAAACCAGGGCTAAACCAGGTCTAAACCAGGACTTAACCAGGACTAAACCAGGACTAAACCAAGACTTAACCAGGACTAAACCAAGACTAAATCAAGATTAAACGAAGGCTAAACCAGGATTAAACCAGGACTGAACCAGGACTAAACAAGGTCTAAACCAGGACTGAACAAGGACTAAACCAGGACTAAACCAAGACTTAACCAGGACTAAACAAGACTAAACCAGGTCTAAAACATGACTAAACAAGGATGAAACCAGGACTAAACCAGGTCTAAACCAGGACTAAACCAGGTCTAAACCAGGACTAAACCAGGACTAAACCAGGACTAAACCGGGTCTAAACCAGGACTAAACCAGGACTAAACCAGGTCTAAAGTAGGACTAAACAAGGAGGAAAACAGGACTGAACCAGGACTGAACCAGGTCTAAAGCAGGACTAAACCAGGTCTAAACCAGGTGAGCGACGTCACACTTTACCCCGCCTGTGGTTTCCGCGGTAACAAACGCAGATGGCGTGATTATAATCGGACGTCATTATGTCCTTTGACTCATATAAACCGATAAAAAAAATAAAATAAACGCAGCCGAAATCGAAAATGAGTTCAAAACGATCCACAAACCCCGAGTCCGGCTGAGACGCTCCGGACGTCGTGTTTGCGGCGAAGAAAAGCATAAATATGAATGTTCGCGATAAGACGAGAGGTCCCTGAATGCAGCGCTCCATCCACAGCGCCGGAGCTAATGCGGTTTCCCCTGGTCCTTAAACGCACCGCAGATAAAACCCAGACCAGAAGAAAAGTGTTTGTAGAGATTTAAAACGTCTCCGATCGACGGCGAGTTTGAGAGAAAGGAGAGATGTTGTCAGTGTTGAGATAATTTGAAGATAATTTGATCAAAATCTATTGAATACAAAGATAAATGTGTTTGTATATTTATGGTGTGAAATAGAAACGTGAGAGTTTGGTTTGGAAAAGACGAGTTTGTGACGTCAAAAATCTAAATACAGACGATTCTATGGGGCAAGTTTGCACCAAGACCAGACCTGGACTAAACCAGGACTAAACTGGGGCTAAACCAGGTTTAAACTAAGACTAAATCAGGACTAAACCAGGACTAAACCAGGTCTAAACTAAGACTAAACCAGGACTAAACCAGGACTAAACCAGGTTTAAACTAAGACTAAACCAGGACTAAACCAGGTCTGAACCAGGTCTAGACTAAGACTAAACTAGGGCTAAACCAGGACTGAACCAGGACTAAACCAGGGCTAAACCAGGGCTAAACCAGGGCTGAACAAGGGCTAAACCAGGGCTAAACCAGGTCTAAACTAAGACTAAACTAGGGCTAAACCAGGACTAAACCAGGACTAAACCAGGTCTAAACCAGGGCTAAACCAGGACTGAACCAGGACTAAACCAGGGCTAAACCAGGACTGAACCAGGGCTAAACCAGGACTAAACCAGGACTAAGATAAGACTAAAATACAGCAGTTTGATTGTAGTTTGTACAGAACTAAAACAGGACAAACTCGACAGGACTAAACCAGGTCTAAAGTAGGACCAGATTTAAGACAGAGAGAAGGGGAGTGATGGAGGGATGGAGTGAAGGAGGAGTGTTATATTGAGTGTGAAGGGGGGATGAGGTGATAGACGAGTGTAGAGTTTGTGCTCGGCTGAACTCACATCTGTAATAACATTTAAACTGAGTGAAAAATGTCCTCCACTGCTCTCCGTACTCTGCCCTCCAGACCTGGTTTAGTCCTGGTTCTCTCCTGGTTCTGTCCTGGTTTAGTCCTGGTTTTGTCCTCATTTAGTCCTGGTTTAGACCTGGTTTAGACCTGGTTTAGTCCTGGTTTTGTCCTCATTTAGTCCTGGTTTAGTCCTGGTTTAGTCCTGGTTTATTCCTGGTTTAGTCCTGGTTTATTCCTGGTTTAGTCCTGGTTTAGTCCTGGTTTAGACCTGGTTTAGTCCTGGTTTTGTCCTCATTTAGTCCTGGTTTAGTCCTGGTTTAGTCCTGGTTTATTCCTGGTTTAGTCCTGGTTTAGACCTGGTTTAGTCCTGGTTTAGACCTGATTTTAGTCATCTTTTTTCTTTCTCTCTCCCTCTCCTTCTTCTCTCTTCTCTCCTTAATGTCTCATCTCTTTCTCTCGTCTCCTCTTCTCACTCCATCTCTCTCCTCCTTCTCTCTCTTACCCTTTCTTTTATTTTCTCTTTCACTACCCTCCTGTCCTCTCCTTCTTTCCCTCCCTCCATCTGCCTTCTATCCATCATTTCCCCATCTCTTCTCTTCCTCCCACTCTCTCTCTCTTCATAATCCACTTTCCTCTCTCTCTCCTCCTCCTCCTGCTCCTGCTCACTTCTCCTATCTATCCCTCGATCCTCCTCTCCCTTTTACCACCGTCTCTCTCCTCTCTCTCCCTCCCGTCGTTTCTCTGTCCTCTCCCTCATCACCCTCTCTCATCTCCATCTCTCTCTCCTCTCTCCTCTCCTCCTCCTCTCTCCTCCTTTCCTCTCTCTCTCCTCTCCTCCTCCTCTCCTCCTCCTCTCTTCTCTCCTCTCCATCTCTCTCTCCTCTCCTCCTCCTCTCTCCTCCTCTCCTCTCTCATCTCCATCTCTCTCTCCTCTCTCTCTCCTCCTCTCCTCTCCTCCTCCTCTCCTCTCTCCCTCTCTCCTCTCCTCTTTCTCTCCTCCTCTCTCCTCTCTCTCTCCTCTCTCCTCTCCTCCTCTCTCCTTTCTCCTGTCCCCTCTCTCCTCCTCCTCTCTCCTCTCGCCCTCTCCTCTCCTCCTCCTCTCTCCTCACTCCTCTCTCCTCTCCTCTCCTCTCTCCTCTCCCCCTCTCCTCTCCTCTCTCCCTCTCTCCTCTCTCCCGCTCTCCTCTCCTCTCTCCTGTCTCCTCTCCTCTCTCCACTCATTCTCCTCTCCTCCCTCCTCCATCCCTCGTTCCCCGGCTTTAGTCTCAGAGTAATTACAGACTCATTAGAGGCCTGTGCTGCCTTCAGGTTCTCCTCGTTTATTTTTAGACTCTCTTTGGGCTCTTCGTTCGTCAAAAACGTCAAAACAAAAAATGAAAGTGACACAAACGTCGGACATTTTGATTTTCCGAACACAAACGGCTCCAGGAGGTTTTGGTTTTCTGAGAAAGACTCAGGTTTTTTTATTCTGTGGAGGAAATGAAAATGTGACGAGTTTAAAGAAAAAAGAGACTGAACCAGGACTAAACCAGGACTGAACCAGGACTAAACCAGGACTAAACCAGGACTAAACCAGGACTAAACCAGGACTAAACCAGGACTAAACCAGGACTAAACCAGGACTGAACAAGGACTAAACCAGGACTGAACCAGATCTAAACCAGGACTAAACCAGGACTAAACCAGGACTGAATCAGGACTAAACCAGGACTAAACCAGGACTAAACCAGGACTAAACCAGGACTGAATCAGGACTAAACCAGGACTAAACCAGGACTAAACCAGGACTAAACCAGGACTAAACCAGGACTAAACCAGGACTGAATCAGGACTAAACCAGGACTAAACCAGGACTAAAACAGGACTGAATCAGGACTGAATCAGGACTAAAACAGGACTAAAACAGGACTAAAACAGGACTGAATCAGGACTAAACCAGGACTGAACCAGGACTGAACCAGGACTGAATCAGGACTGAACCAGGACTGAACCAGGACTGAACCAGGACTGAACCAGAACTGAACCAGGACTAAAACAGGACTAAACCAGGACTGAACCAGAACTGAACCAGAACTGAACCAGAACTGAACCAGGACTAAACCAGGACTAAAACAGGACTAAACCAGGACTGAACCAGGACTGAACCAGAACTGAACCAGGACTAAACCAGGACTAAAACAGGACTGAACTAAAGCTAAACCAGGACTAGACCCGGACTAAACCAGGACTAAACCGGGGCTAAACCAGGATTAACCCAGGACTAAACCAGGACTGGATCAAGACTAAACCAAGATTAAACGAGGATTGTACAAGAACCAAACCAGGTTTAAAGCAGGTCTAAATCAGCACCAAACCAAAGAGAAAAGCAGGACTAAAGCAGGACTGAACCAGGACTAAAGCAGGACTAAAACTGACTCTCGTCGGGCGTCTAACCCAGGACCTCGTCTCTGGGGGAGGAGGTCGTGTTTTTAATGAGTCTGTGAAACATCTGGAGACTCTGAGCTCCAGACTGAAGCTGCCAACGTCACTGAAGCTCAACTGTGATCTGACACCGAACCGAGAACTGAGCCAGGACTACAGCAGGACTACAACAGGACTACAGCAGGACTACAGCAGGACTACAGCAGGACTACAACAGGACTACAACAGGCTCTAAACCAGGACTACAGCAGGACTACAGCAGGACTACAGCAGGACTACAGCAGGACTACAGCAGGACTAAAGGACCAAACCAGGACTAAAGAAGGACTAAACCAGGTCTAAAGAAGGACTAAACCAGGACTAAAGAAGGACTAAACCAGGACTAAAGAAGGACTAAACCAGGACCAAACCAGGACTAAACCAGGACTAAACCAGGACTAAAGAAGGACTAAACCAGGACTAAAGCAGGACTAAAGAAGGACTAAACCAGGGTTAAAACAGGACTAAAACAGGCCTAAACCATGTATAAACTGGGACTAAACTAGCACTAAATCAGTACTAAAGTAGGACGAAACCAAGACTAAAATCAGATTAAATTAGGACGATAAAAGAACCAAACCAGGATTGAAGGTCTAAATCAGGACTAAGCCAAGGAGAAAACCAGGACTAAACAAACACTAAACTAGGATTAAACAGGGACAAAGCCAGGACTAAAGATACGACTAAACCAGGACTAAACCAGGACTAAACTAGGACTAAACCAGGTCTAAACCAGGTCTAAACCAGGTCTAAACCAGGTCTAAACCAGGTCTAAACCAGGTCTAAACCAGGTCCACCCGTTCGCTCTGTGGCTGGACTGAAGGGCAGCTGTAGCAGGTGATGGACGCTCGAGCCTCTAAACCACAATCAGATTTTCTTTTCTCATTTGTCGTGATTTGTTTAAATTAAATTATTTTTTTACTGAAACTGTGACGTCATTTCAGTCGCGGAGCAGAGGATTCACCCGCACCCCCTGTCCCCAGACACGAGCCTCTTCTCTGGACACAATCAGACACCAATTCATACTAAAAAATAATGTCAAAACTAGATACTCATTTGCGTTGGTATCGATACTGAAAAAGTCACATTCACACAGTCCCAGTTTGGAGCCCTGTCCCAGCAGATTTATCCAAAACCAATGATTTGTCCCAGTTTTATACAAGAAATGTCCTAAATGTCCCTATTTTTGCCCATTCTGACCCTGCCAACAGTAAAAAGAGGCATAAACTGTCATTTGTTTTGTTAAAATAGAGAAAAGCTGCTTAAAAACGACCAAAACACAAAGAAAATGTGATTATACTGACTCACATTAGTGACATTTTTTCTTATTTACGCACTTGTTTCATAAGTTTGTTATTAGCAACCAACTCAAACCAGGGATGTTTTTTTTATTATTATTCTGAAAATCTGGTCACTGTTTATTCACAGGACAGAAGTGAACTTTTCCTGAATAGTTTTAAAATTATCTTGAGCTGAATCAGAGTTTAAGAGCAAATAGACGAGTGAAGGTCCATGGAAAACGGAGGGATCACACAGATATAAGAGCACACGGGAAGAGAAAAGAAAAGATTTAATGTTGAAAATGACATTGTGTCGTCTGTGGAAAGTACGGCCACGTTTACATGAGGATTAACTCTGAATAAAGATCATTTAATTCTGAACACAAATGAATTCCACTTAAAAAAAGACCATGTAAACATTTAATCTTCTGAAAAAATAATTCAGGTCTCTGCTCTGTATTTCTCCCTCTCAACCATCTCCTCTATATCTCATCCCTCTCTCCTCTCTCCTCTATATCTCATCCCTCTCTCCTCTCTCCTCTATATCTCATCCCTCTCTCCTCTCTTCTCTATATCTCATCCCTCTCTCCTCTCTTCTCTATATCTCATCCCTCTCTCCTCTCTCCTCTATATCTCATCCCTCTCTCCTCTCTCCTCTATATCTCATCCCTCCTCTGTCCTCTGTATATCTCATCCCTCTCTCCCTCTCTCCTCTATATCTCATCCCTCTCTCCTCTCTATCTCATTCCTCTCTCCTCTCTCCTCTATATCTCATCCCTCTCTCCTTCTCTCCTCTATATCTCATCCCTCTCTCCCTCTCTTCTCTATATCTCATCCCTCTCTCCTTCTCTCCGTCCTCTCTGAGTATAATAGACTAAACCATTAGCTGTAGCAGCAGGTCCAGTCATAAAACTGTCCTGGACACAAAGCACTCAGATGGATCATTCTCCTCCTCCTCCGCCCCTCCTCCTCTTCCTCCTCTTCCTCCTCTTCCTCCTCTTCCCCAGAAACAACAAGTCATCTCTGGGCACATTCTCCACCAAAGACCCCCGTCCACGTCCGCAACTCCCCCAGAAACAAGCCTCTTCTCTGGGCACACTCTCCACCACAGACCCCCTCCTCCTCCTCTTCCTCTGCCCCAGAAACAAGCCTCGTCTCTGGGCACACTCTCCACCACAGACCCCCTCCTCCTCCTCTTCCTCTGCCCCAGAAACAAGCCTCGTCTCTGGGCACACTCTCCACCACAGACCCCCTCCTCCTCCTCTTCCTCTGCCCCAGAAACAAGCCTCTTCTCTGGGCACACTCTCCACCACAGACCCCCTCCTCCTCCTCTTCCTCTGCCCCAGAAACAAGCCTCGTCTCTGGGCACACTCTCCACCACAGACCCCCTCCTCCTCCTCTTCCTCTGCCCCAGAAACAAGCCTCGTCTCTGGGCACACTCTCCTCCTTTTACACCTATGGACTGTTTTTTGGATACGAACCAAAAGTCATTCAAGTGAAAATGAACGCTTCAAACTTAATGCCCATCGTTAGACCTGGTTTAGACCTGATTTAGTCCTGGCCCGGTCCTGGTTTAGACCTGCACTGCAAAAAACTAAATCTAGTCAAGTTAAGACGACTTGAATTAAGAAAGTTTTACCATGATTTGAGTCAGTTTCACTAGACAAGTAAAATCATGTCCAGTGGAACAAGGCTTTGTGTACTTGACTTGTCTGGTTTTGTTTTAATCCATAGTCCGTACTGTATATCTGAGTGGACTAAGTGAGTGTGACGTCTCCACAGCGTCAGCACCGCA
Source organism: Odontamblyopus rebecca (assembly GCA_030686955.1). NCBI lineage: Eukaryota > Metazoa > Chordata > Actinopteri > Gobiiformes > Gobiidae > Odontamblyopus > Odontamblyopus rebecca. Next base: position 7,633,227 of record CM060670.1, on the reverse strand, counting down.
CAAATGAGGCTCACGATGCCACGGTTACGGGAGCAAATTTGGAGCCAGGACCATATTGGGAAATCCGACCGTGAGCATCATAGCAACAACAAGAGCCAATCACGGTTTAGGTCGTTAAATGTGCCGCCCTCCTCATGGCAGAGCGGTGATACTCTGCACCATTCTGATTCTTGAGAATAATAAGGAAACTTTTAGCTTTTATAATCAAACTTTAAATAGTAAGTTTAAGTCATTGATTTATGTTCTATGTTCTGTTACGCGCGAACAACAATAGAGTCGCAATTTAACGAAATTCACTTTACTTTATGCTAGTTAAGATTCTAGTAACATTAACTATTGTAATTGTTTGAGATATTTTGTCATTTTATTTTAAAAATTGTCACTCGGGGCAGGAAAGTGGGAAGGAAATCGCGCAAGCTGTCAATCAAACCTGTTGCTAACACTAGGGGGAGGGACCTCGGGGAAAGAAGGCGTCTGATTGGGACCGTTATTTATGTTCAGATCGTGACTTAAGAACAAAATCGCGAAATGAAAAATTCAGGATCCTGTGTCGCGGGTTCATATGAACATTTTAAGACCAAAATGACGAGGCCACAGCAGCAGGTACGGAGAGAGGAGCGAGAAGATCCCAGTGTGAGTCAATGGGGAAAAGGGAGAGAAGGCGTTGGAAGAGCCTCCTGGAGCACTTCCTGTTTGGCATGCAGCGGCTAACGTGTTAGCTTAGTCCACTCATATATACGGTCTATAGTTTAGTCCTGGTTTAGTCCTAGTTTAGACTTGGTTAAGTCCTGGTTTAGACATGATTTAGACCTGGTTTAGTTCTGGTTTAATCCTTTAATCCCTAGATTGGACCTACTTTGGACCTGGTTTACATACAAACTGTAATTGTAGTACTGTAGTAGTCATAGTAATAGTACTCTAGATGTAGTGTTGTAGTAATAGTACTGTAGTAGTAGTAGTACTGTAGTAATAGTACTGTAGTAGTAGTAGTAGTAGTAGTAGTAGTAGTAGTAGTAGTAGTAGTAGTAGTAGTAGTAGTAATAGTAGTAGTAGTAGTAGTAGTAGTAGTAGTAATAGTAGTAGTAGTAGTAGTACTGTACTGTGTGTGTCAGACATGTTTGTACTGTTCGTCTCACACCTGCTCATTCATTATTCATGCAGCACAAATGCCACAGTCGCCAGACGGACGGAGAGGACGACAGCTCGCCTCACCCACTCTCACCCCCTCACCCATATCCTCACCCATATCCTCACCTGTATCCTCACCTGTATCCTCACCCGTATCCTCACGCCACCCTCACCCACATTCTCACCCTAACCCGTTTTACCCATATCCTCACCCATCCCACCTCCACTCCTATTCTCACCCTTCTCACTCCTATTCTCACCCTTCTCACTCCTATTCTCACCCTTCTCACTCCTATTCTCACCCTTCTCACTCCTATTCTCACCCTTCTCACTCCTATTCTCACCCTTCTCACTCCTATTCTCACCCTTCTCACTCCTATTCTCACCCTTCTCACTCCTATTCTCACCCTTCTCACTCCTATTCTCACCCTTCTCACTCCTATTCTCACCCTTCTCACTCCTATTCTCACCCTTCTCACTCCTATTCTCACCCTTCTCACCCTTCTCACTCCTATTGTCACCCTTCTCACTCCTATTGTCACCCTTCTCACTTCTATTGTCACCCTTCTCACTCCTATTGTCACCCTTCTCATTCCTATTGTCACCCTTCTCACTCCTATTGTCACCCTTCTCATTCCTATTGTCACCCTTCTCACTCCTATTGTCACCCTTCTCACTTCTATTGTCACCCTTCTCACTCCTATTGTCACCCTTCTCACTCCTATTGTCACCCTTCTCACTCCTATTGTCACCCTTCTCACTCCTATTCCCACCCTTCTCACTTCTATTGTCACCCTTCTCACTCCTATTGTCACCCTTCTCACTCCTATTGTCACCCTTCTCACTCCTATTCCCACCCTTCTCACTTCTATTGTCACCCTTCTCACTCCTATTGTCACCCTTCTCACTCCTATTGTCACCCTTCTCACTCCTATTCTCACCCTTCTCACTCCTATTCTCACCCTTCTCACTCCTATTCTCACCCTTCTCACTCCTATTCTCACCCATATCCTCACCTTTCTTACCCATATTCCTCACCCATCTACCTTTCTTCCTTCACCTCCCTCACTCCTCCCTCACCTGTCTCACCCCTCCCCCTCTTGTCTCACCCCTATCATCACCCCTCCATCATCTGTCTCACCCTGCAGACTTACTCCAGCACGATCAGCGAGGACGACAGCTCCCCCTATCCTCTCCTCCCCCATCGCCAATCTCCACCTTCCTCATCATCCTCCCCCGGCCACTCGCACCACCCAGGCAAAGATCCTCACTCCTCCCTCCCTCCTTCGCTCCCTCCCTCCCTCACCCGTTGTCCCTCACTGTGGTCTGTATTCAGCCACATCTGCAGATTAACTAGAAACATCTGACCTGCCCCCGTCTCAGTCTGACACCACAAAAGTGAACGAAGCAGGTCTCTAAACCAGGACTAAACCAGGACCAAACTAAGTCTAAACCAGGACTAAACCAGGACCAAACTAAGTCTAAACCAGGACTAAACCAGGACCAAACTAAGTTTAAACCAGGACTAAACCAGGGCCAAACTAAGTCTAAACCAGGACTAAACCAGGACTGAACCAGGACTAGAGAAGGAACAAACCAGAACCACAGAAATACTTTTTTTTCCTGGGAGGAATACAGGAGGAAAAGGTCAAAGTAAGTTCTTCAAGTGGGTTGAAGAACTGCACTAAATGAGGAGGGGAAAAGAGGGGGAGGAGAAAGGGAGAAGGGGGGATGGAGGTGTGGACAGCGGAGGGATGAAGGGGTGAGGGAGAGGGGGAGAAGGGGAAATGGGGTGAGGAGGTGCGGACAGCACTGAGGCCGGACCCAAAGGTCAGAGCTGTTTGTGCCTCTGCGAAATCTGACAGGACTCTGCACCTCCACAAAGAACGAGGGAAGAAAGAGAAGAGAAGAGAAGAGAAGAGAAGAGGAAGGACAGGACTCTGCACCTCCACAAAGAACGAGGGAAGAAAGAGAAAGAGAAGAGAAGAGAAGAGGGAGGACAGGACTCTACTCCTCTGAAACACAAAGAACGAGGGAAGAGAGAGGAAGAGAAGAGGGAGGAAGAAAGTCTGCACCTCTGAATGGCAAAGAACGAGGGAAGAGGAAGAGAAGAGGGAGGGCAGGACTCTGCACCTCCACAACAGAAAGAATGAGGGAAGAAAGAGGAAGAAAGTCTGCACCTCTGAATGGCAAAGAACGAGGGAAGAGGAAGAGAAGAGGGAGGGCAGGACTCTGCACCTCCACAAAGAACGAGAGAAGAGGAAGAGAAGAGAGAGGAAGAGAAGAGGGAGGAAGAGAGTCTGCACCTCCGAACGGCAAAGAACGAGGGAAGAGGAAGAGAATAGGGAGGACAGGACACTGCACCTCTGAGCCACAAAGAACAAGAGAAGAGGGAGGAAGAGAAGAGGGAGGAAAAGAGTTTGTACTTCCACTGAGAAGAAGGGATGAGCTGAGATAGAAGGAAAAAGAGAAGAGGGAGGAAGAGAGTCTACACCTCTGAGCCGCAAAGAACGACAGAAGAGGGAGGACGGGAAGAGGGAGGAAGAGAGTCTGCACCTCCACTGAGAAGAAGGGATGATCTGAGCAGAAAGAAAGAGAGAGAGAAGAGGGAGGAAGAAAGAGGAAAAGTTTACACCTCCACAGAGAAGACAGGATGAGCTGAGATGGAAAGAAAGAGAGAGAAGGGGGAAGAAGAGTCTATACCTCCACTGGGAAGAAGGGATGATTTGTGACAGAAAGAAAGAGAGGGGAGAGAGAGAGAGAGTCTGCTACTGAGAAGAAAGGATGATCTGAGGTGGAAAGAAAGAGAGAGAAGAGGGAGAAGACAGTTTACACCACGTGATACTGAGAAGAAGGGATGATCTGAGGTGGAAAGAAAGAGAGAAAATGGAGAAAGAGAGTCTACATTTCCACTGAGAAGAAGGGATGATCTGATATGGAAAGAAAGAAAGAAAGAAAGGGAGAGAGTTTTTATACTTCCAATGAGAAGAAGGGATGACCTGAGACAAAAAGAAAGAGACAGAAGAGGGAGGAAGAGCATCTACACCTCCACATGATACTGAGAAGAAGGGATTAAGGATTAAACTACATGGCACAGTTTTCGCTAATGCATTTCCAGGCGTCTGGCGTCTGTCCACAAACGTGAGGTTTTTGGCATTTTATCCTGAGCTCTGGCCACGGGTTTGAGAATGGACCGTTGCCATGGAAATTAACAATTCAAAACACAATATTATAGCTTCCAAAACGGGAAAAAGTTCTCAAAATGTTATAACAGAAAGCTGGAACTCACAAACCCTCCATCTGAAATCAAGACATCATCATCCTGGTGTTTTTATTTCATGATTTTGTCCGACATGAACATTAATAACAAACCAATCAGGCGTCTCCTTTGTCCAAAGTTGTTCCCGGTTGCCGTTAGCAGCAGGTTTGATTGACAGCCGTGCAGACAGGAAGGGGCGTTACCTTCAACAGCCTCGCTCCTGATTGGCTCTTTGGTTGCTATAATACTCACAATCAGAATTCCAAACATGGATCTCTGCTCCAGATCCTCTCCGACATCTGCTAGCCTCTATGAGCTTCATTTGACTGGAGCCGAATGTTACAGGAGACATCACAGTCCTTTAAGACAATGTTTGCCCCTTTTTGAGCCGACGCGACAAATAACAGAGAGTCCGGACCATTCGCTCTTTGAGGAGTTTAACCTCCTTCCTCCTGCCCCGGATCAGGACTCAGAGAGCAGGACTAAACCAGGACTAAACCAGGTCTAAACCAGGACTAAACCAGGTCTAAACCAGGTCTAAACCAGGACTAAACCAGGTCTAAACCAGGACCAAACCAGGACTAAACCAGGACTAAACCAGGCCTACAGACCAGAACTACAACAGGACTAAAACAGGATTATAGACCAGGGCTAAACCAAGACTTGACCAGGACTAGACGAGGACTGAACCAGGTTTAAATAAGGACTAGACCAGGTCTAAACCAGGTCTAGGCCAGGTTTAAAGTAGGACTATATACAAATACACCAAATACAGACGAGAACTACAACAGGACTAAACCAGAACTAGACCAGGACTGAACCAAATCTAAATCAGGACTAAACCAGGACTAAATCAGGCCTACAGACCAGAATTACAACAGGACTAAAACAGGATTATAAACCAGGAATGAACCAGGACTAGACCAGGACTAAATCAGGCCTACAGACCAGAACTACAACAGGACTAAAACAGGATTATAGACAGAACTAAACCAAGACTAGACCAGGACTGATCCAGGTTTAAATTAGGACTAGACCAGGGCTAAACCAGCTCTAAACTAAACCAGAACTAGACCAGGGCTAGAATCAGGTCTAGGCCAGGACCAAACGCAGACCAAACCACGCCTACAGACCAGATCTGCTAAAGGATTAATACAGGATTATAAACCAGGACTGAATCAGGTCTAAATCAGGACTAGACCAGGGCTAAACCAGGCCTAGGCCAGGTTTAAACCAGGACCAATCCAGGACTAGACCAGGCCTACAGACCAGAACTACAACAGGAAGGAAGAAAATGTCCGTCTGCATTTTTGGGCTCATCTTAAATTGTGGTTTAGTGTTTTATTGAATTGTTTTGTACGTCCGTATGTCTCACACTGCTGCTCTGGGACAATAATACAAAGTGAAAGTTGAAGTTGGAAGTTGAAAGCTGAATCGTGAGCTGTGAACTCTGTGATTTGTTGGTCCAGTTTGAGCTCGGGGCGAGTGAAACAATGGTAAATATCACAGTTTTCTCCGTCTTTAGTCCACTTCTTTACATAGGATATGATATGCAACACAACAAATTCTAATTCATGGTGATTAATCATGAGCGCCCAGTCCAAACGTGTCTTTATTCAGCCCTCTCTGTGTAAACTACGTCCTCCTATCCATCCATCCATCTCTGTCAGTCTCCCTCCGTCACTCCCTCGCTCCTCTCTCTCTCCCCTGCACATCTGCTGCTCCCTCGCTCCTCCGTCTGCACTCGTCCGTCTGCGACACAAGTTTGATTTATTTTGATGAGGGACGGAGAGGGGGATGAGGACGGAGGAGAGGAACAGAAGGAGGGAGAGAGGAGAAAGAGAGGAGAGAGAGAAGAGGGAGAGGAAAGGAGAGATGGAGGAGGGAGAGGGAAGGAGAGAGAGAGAGAGAGGATGTAAAACACTTCATTAAAATTCATGTGTTTCTTCAAAGACCTGTGACAATAAGAACATCTGGTACAACAACAGACAGGTGGAACTAGACCGGGACTAAAACAGGTCTAAACCAGGTCTAAACCAGGTCTAAAACAGGTCTAAAACAGGACTAAACCGGGACTAAAACAGGTCTAAACCAGGTCTAAACCAGGTCTAAAGCAGGTCTAAAGCAGGTCTAAACCAGGAATAAAACAGGTCTAAAACAGGTCTAAACCAGGTCTAAAGCAGGACTAAAACAGGTCTAGACCAGGACTAAAACAGGTCTAAACCAAGTCTAAACCAGGTCTAAAACAGGTCTAAGCCAGGACTAAACCAGGTCTAAAGCAGGTCTAAAACAGGTCTAAACCAGGACTAAAACAGGTCTAAACCAAGTCTAAACCAGGTCTAAAACAGGTCTAAAGCAGGTCTAAAACAAGACTATTCCAGGACTAAAACAGGTCTAAGCCAGGACTAAACCAGGTCTAAAGCAGGTATAAAACAGGACTAAATCAGGACTAAACCAGGTATAAAACTGATTTAAACCAGGACTAAAACAGGACAAAACCAGGAATAAACCAGAACTAGACCAGGACTGAACCAGGCCTAAATAAGAACTAGACCAGGACTAAACCAAGACTAAAACAGGTCTAAACCAGGATTAAAACAGGTCTAAACCAGGACTAAAACAGGTCTAAACCAGGACTAAAACAGGCCTACAGACCAGAACTACAACAGGACTAAAACAGGATTAGAGACTAGGACTAAACCAGGACTAGACAAGGACTAAACCAGGACTAAACCAAGTCTAAATCAGGACTAGACCAGGGCTAAACCAGGTCGAGACCAGATTTAAATCAGAACCAAACCAGGACTAAATCAGGCCTACAAATCAGACCTGCACGAGGACTAAAATAGGATTATAGACCAGGACGAAACCAGGACTAAACCAGGACTAGACCAGGACTGACCCAGGTCTAAATCAGGACTAGACAAGGACTAAACCAGGTCTAGGCCAGGTCTAAACCAGGTCTAAACCAGGTCTTGTTGTCCGCTAAGTGCTTGTAGACGTGTGGTTGTTTGATGATTTGTTGAGGCTCTTAATGTGAACGAGTTTGTCTTTGGATCAGAGCTTTATGGAGGCAATCACCAGGAGAGGGGGAGCGAGGGAGGGCAGGGGGATGTGAAGAGAGAAAGAAGAGAGAAAAAACTGAGAGAAAAGAGGAGAGATGAGAAAACAAGGGGGAATGAAGATGAATCCACAAACCTGAAGTTGTATTTAGCCTGATTCATTCTGTTTATAAATGGCTTCATCCGCTCTGGCCCCAATTCACTTTTTATTAAAACTGCTGCTGTCAGCCTCATCATTTTGGTCTTAAAATATTCGTATTAACCTGCTCTACATGATCCCGGTGTTTTTATATCTCCATTTTATCCGTAAATCAAGATATGAGCATCAAAACAGGCGCTTTTTAAGCCCATAAATCATTGCAGACTTGTACAAAAAAAGTCAGAATCTGGCGTATCGGCTCAGACATTATGTAACTGTACATTGTCCTGGAAATGCACGTCTGAAATGATCTCAAAAAGAGAAGTGCTGCTGATGGAAATGTGTCTTTTCTGAAAGGAGCTGCTGTTTTGAAGGTTCTAACTGCTGCAGACAAAGTGTTCAATGTATAAAGTTTGGTGTAATATTAAAGGCATTTGACCAACACTAACCATTCGACAGGCTTTACATAAAGGATCGGACTGGGGCTTTAGGTAACATTTGACTGACAGGTCAGGAGGAGGGTCTTAACTTTGATGGACATTTTATTAGACAGGGTCATATATGTGGAAGGAGGTGGGGCTTATGGGTTAGGTTCATTTGAAAGATTGACAGTTGGATTGTTGCATGCACAGGGTCTATGGTGGGACTCGTGTGTCAGTGGTCCTATGCTTTAGAGGGCGTGTCTTAACTTTGACAGGTGAGTTAGGGGCGTGTCTTATGTGTCAGGGGGCGTGTCCTGTGCTTTAGAGGGCGTGTCTTAACTTTGACATGAGTGTTAGGGGCGTGTCTTATGTGATAGGGGGCGTGTCTTATGTGTTAGGGGGCGTGTCTTAACTTTGACATGTGAGTTAGGGGCGTGTCCTATGTGTAAGGGGCATGTCTTAACTTTGACAGGTGAGTTATGGGCGTGTCTTACCTTTGTCTTACCCGCACTTAATCTTGAACCAACTGATGTGGTAATGCCAAAAACCAGAGCATTCGTGAACCGAAAAGTTTTTTTTTCTAAGTGAACCGTGACGACACAGCAGACGTTAGCAAGTTCATCTGGGTCACATACGGTAAAATAAACAAACAAAATGTGGGTGTGGAATATGGTGGAGAAATCAAGTGACAAGAAGATTGTGCAGTGGTCAGTGGAGGAGATAACAAATATTTGCTGTATCCGTGTTCGCTCGGTAAGGTTCCATCTTTGGATTGGGCGTCACTGCCGCCTTTGCCACAGCAGGTGTTGTAGCTTGGCGCATATAAATAATGATTTGTATGAGTACAAATAGGTAGTCGATGATGTGATCCATGATTTTCAGTTCGTATGACCATGTTTTTATTTGGTGGCAAATCCACACCCTCTGTCAATGACATGGGTTCACTTAAATGGTTTGAATGTGGGTCGTTCACCGGTGAGAACTTTGCAGGAACTGGCACCAGCACCGTTCTGGCCGGCCTGAAAATAGCTATGGCTGGTCTCATGTGTTAGGGGCGTGTCTTTTGCTTTAGTGGGCGTGTCTCTCATGATGTGGGCGTGTCTTACCTTTAACAGATGCTACAGCCCCAGGCCTCCACTTCTTTGATTTGTGTTGTGTGTGTTTTAATTTCTTTGTTTTGTCGTATTGATTCCTGCTGGTTGAGCCCTGGTCCCTGATTGGTGGAACTTCAACACTCGACCCCTCCCCCCTCACCTCCAGACTCCTCCCCCTGTTTAAGGAGATCAGCTTCACCTGTTCGGAGCTGCTGCTGTGGCCAGTCGGCCATTTTGTTTGGTTGGGTCTTTGTCAAGTTTGTACTTGACTCGGAAAAAAGGCACTAGTTTCAGTTCATTTGTTAGTTTAGTTTGTGTTTCTTGTTTTTTGTCACTTTGCGACTCGGTCTTTATGAGACACTCAGTACTGACTCTGTTTGGTTGTTTGTTTGTTTAGTTCTTTGTTGTATGTTTAGTTGCTTAGTTTACTTTGCCCATTGTTGCCCTTTTTGGCTGCACTGTGTAAATATTGTTTTCTGTATATATTTTAGATCCCTTTTTGTTCATTTACCTTGTACATTCCTTTAAATTGAATTACCTTATTTATTCCATTTTCCATCTTGTTTTTTTTTTTTTGTTACTTCCCCTGCCCCAACCAGAGCTGGGTCATAACACAGATGTGTTAGGGGGCGTGTCTTACCTTTGACGGACGTGTTGGGGGTGTGTCTTGTGTATCAGTGGGCGTGTCTTACCTTTTACTGACGTGTTGGGGGCGTGTCTTGTGTGTCAGTGGGCGTGTCTTACCTTTGACGGACGTGTTGGGGGGCGGGCCCTCCATGCGCAGGTTCCAGGGCGGGTCTCCCTGGTTGGCGAAGTCCCTCATCTTCAGGTAGCTGATGGTCAAGCGGATGATGGACGCTTTGTCCAGCTGACTGGTGATGGCTCCAGGCAGAGGGAGCATTTTCGCCAACTCATAAAACTCAAAGTTCTCCTTCCCCCTGCGAGAGCGAGCGGCGTCTCTGGACTTCTCCTTCCTCAGAGCCTGAAGCCTGCAGAGAAAAGAGAGGGAGAAGGGTTTAGAAAGAGGAGAGAGAGAAAGAGAAGAGGAGAAGGGAGTCGGGGTCATCAGATTTTCAGAGAGAAACATCCAAAACAACTCAAGAAGCTCAAGATCTGGAGATGGTCCCACAGCTCCAGACAGGTTTAAGGGTCAAATGCAGAGAATGAATTTCCCATTAGGGATGTCCTGATCCGATATCAGTATCAGTATCAGCGCCCGATTCAGCTCTTTTATGAGTATCGGACAGTATTGCATTCAGTCACGTGATCAGACCGATCCAGTTTCACATGTTTTTGCAGCATCAACGCGCTTTACGGCAGCCGTAACTCAAAATTCCTCCATGTCCACTGTGCAATCGGCTATTATCACAACGGAAGGAAGTGCGGCGATGTTGAGTCGCGCAACTTCCGGTCGATGCTTTTCTGTGGCAAAATACATGTGGAAAAGGGTCAGCTATTTTTGAGCAGCTTCATAAATCTGCCCCAACACCAAATCTTCATCCAACAAGGAACAAAGAACAGATTCTGTCCACCACGATCAAGGGAAGAAAGACGAAAACTTAAATGAAACAACGACGAGCATCAGTGAAACTACTGAGCAAAACTAATGTTATGGTCTAATATCAACATCACAAAATTGATCTTCTAATTTTAATTGTAGAATCAGTCTGAGTGAACAAGTTATTTCTGTTTTCTTCATGACCATAACATTAGTTTTCCTCAGTAGTTTCACTGATGCTCGTCGTTGTTTCCTTTAAGATTTTGTCTTTCTTCCCTTGATCGTTGTGGATAAATTCTTCGTGGACAGAATCTGTTCTTTCTCGACCTTGTTGGATGAAGATTTAGACTTATGAAGATGGTCAAAAATATGCGACACTTTTCCACAGGGATTTTGCCGTAGAAAAGCACTGACCGGAAGTTGCGTGGCTCAACATTGCTGCACTTCCTGTCGTTGTGATAATCGTCTTGCTGCAAACAAACAGTTTCTCGTGGAGGAACCAGCAGAGCCACTTTAACACGACCAGTTTGATTCGTCACTAACAAAAGAATCATCCGGACGAGTTTGAGATTTACAAAGCCACAGCAGCAAACACTAGTTTCAGAGAAGAGAAAAGCTACGTCGAAATGGCGACAAGTCCAAGAAAATACCACAGATTGTCGTCGAATTCATCGCTTTAGATGATCAAGTGCAGTCTGACGTGGAAAACATCGGCTTTTGTCTGACTTTCTGGAGCCAAGGTACGAACTTCCTTCACGGTACTACACAAAAAGATGTCGGATCAGTATCGGAAAGAGCACTCCTTAAAAAAATCGGATGGGAAGCCAAAAAAATCATGGTCGTAACGCACAACCAAACCTTTGAAAAACGTAACGCACATTTTTTAATAGCAAATGTAACATAAATAACCATTTTAAACCATGAAGTGCTCGTGTTCTGCCCTAAAAAAGACGTTATTATTACAGTCGTCAGCCGCGTTATTTATGTTAACGGTAATTTATGCGAACGGTTATTTTCTTACGCCGCCTCATATAAAATGCTAATGATAAAAACGGATCTGTGATAAATTCATGTGTTTATTTTCATGTTAAAATCATCCACCTTTTACGGCCAATTTGCTGTAACTACTTTACTACGGCCCGTGTATCGGTCGATCTTTTGCTATTTAATTTATTCCGTTTTAGTACCAAACAAAAAAAGCAGATTTCAACCTCTATTTCCAACATTTAATTTAAAGTTTATTTAAGTCTCGGTGCCTATTTTAATTTAGATATTTTATTCTCTCTGGTTTATCCGCTGCTAAAAGGATTTACCTGAAAAATCGTTGCAGTTTTGTAGATAAACGCGTCGTCTTCGTTTATAGCGACGCGTTTATTTCACGTCTTAAATAAAGTGATTGTTGGATTCTGTGACGAGAAACAGGAGGCAGCGGGAAACTCTCCTCTGTTCAGTCGAATCCACAGAACTATCGTAAAAATAGTTTTTATTATAGATCCACGGTTGACACTAAATTCACACAAACTCGAAGCAGCAGAACTTCCGGCAGAGATAAATAAATAAAGCAGAGAATTAAAATATCTAAATTAAAACAGGCACTGAGACTGTTTTTTATTTTTGTGTAATTTGGAATAAACTTTAAATTAAATATTGGAAATAGAGGTCGAAATCTGTTTTTTGTTTGACGCTTAAACAGAAAAATGAAGTAAACTGTCCGGATTTGCTGGAGCTTTTTTCTCTCTCTCTTTCTTTATTTTCCCTTCTGTCTCTTCCCTTAGTCAATCCTCTCTTCTCTCTTTCTTCTTCTCTGTCTTTCCCTCACCTGTTCCTCTCTCTTCTTCTCTCATTCTCTGCTCTTTCTTTCTCCCTCTTGCTCTCGTTTTTCTCTCTTCTTCGCCACCTCTCTCTCCCCTCTCTCTCTTTATGTTCCCTCCTCTCCTCCGCCCCTTTCTTCCCTCCCTTCTCTCTTCCTCTTCTCGCATCTTTCTTTCTTCCCCATCTTCCCTTACTCCCTCCTCTCTCTCTCTTTCTTCTTCTCCCTTCTCTCTTTCTCTCACTCCCTTTCTGTCTTTCCGTCTCTCCCTCTCCTCTTTTTCCTCATTCTATCCTCAGTCCTCGCTTCCTCTTTTCTCTCGTCTCTTTCTTCTTTTCTATATCTCCTCTCTTCTTTCTCTCACTCTCCATTTCTATCTTTCTCCATCCTCTCTTTCTGTTTCTCCCTCCCCTCTCTTCCCTCACTCTATCCTCCCTGCACTCGTCCTCCTTTCTCATCTTTCTTTCTTCTTCTCTATCTGCCTCACTCCCTCCTCTCTTTCTTCTTCTTTCTCTCCCTCCCTCCCTTTCACTCTTTCTTTCTCTCTCTCTCTCATCCTTCCTCTCTTTCTATTTCACCTTTCCCTCTCCTCCCTCACTCAGTGCTCTCTTCCTCCTTTCGTCTTTCTTTCTTCTTCTCACTCCCTTTTCTCTCTCTCTTCCCTTCTCTCTTTCCATCTCTCCCTCCCCTCTCTTCCCTCACTCAATCCTCTCTTCTCTCTTCCTTCTTTCTCGTCTCTCTCTTCTCTATCTCCCACGCTCCCTCCTCTCCCCCTCTCTCTCTCTTCTCCCTCCCTCCTCCTCTCTCCCTTTCTTTCTCTCTCTCTTTCTCTCTCTCTCTGCGGAGGATAAATATAAACTTGATTCTAAAGTGACGTGTTGCCGTCTGTCCCTCCTCTGTGTCTGCACCTCATCACCATTTATCCTCTTTTACACAAATACATGCACTCTCTCCCTCCCTCTGCATCCCTCCTTCTCTCTCTCTCCCTCTATATCCCTCCTTCTCTCCCTTTCTCTCTCTCTCTTATCTCTCTATCTCTCCTTTTCTCCCCTCATCAGCGCACGACGACACAAATTACATCAGCAATAAATCATACACAAAACCTCAGTGGGCGGGAAGAGAGAAAGAGAAGAAGAAGAGAGAAAGAGAAGAAGAAGAGAGAAAGAGAAGAAGAAGAGAGAAAGAGAAGAGGAAGAGAGAAAGAGAAGAAGAAGAGAGAAAGAGAAGAGGAAGAGAGAAAGAGAAGAGGAAGAGAGAAAGAGAAGAAGAAGAAGGGAGAAAGAGAAGAGGAGAGAGAAAGAGAAGAGGAAGAGAGAAAGAGAAGAGGAAGAGAGAAAGAGAAGAAGAAGAGAGAAAGAGAAGAGGAGAGAGGGAGAGAAAGAGGAGGAAGAGAAAAGATCGTAAAGAAGAGGAGAGAAAGAGAGAGAAGGAAGGAACAGAGTGGAGACAGAGGAGAGAGACAAAAGAGTAAAACAAAGAAAGTTTTGAGAGGAGGAGAGAAACAGAGATACACAAATTGTCCGTCAAACCAGAGGAGGAGGAGAGAGACGATCGCTGAGTTTTCAAAGAAAACAAACAGGGAATTATAAATAGAGGAAAAGAGACAAAACCAGGACTAAAACAGACAAAACGAGGTATAAATCAGGACTAAGCCAGGTCTAAACTAGGACTAGACCGGGACAGATCCAGGATTAAACCACGACTAGACCAGGACTAAACCAGAACTAGACCTGGTGTGAAACAGGTCTAACCCAGGACAAAATCAGGACTAAATTAGGTCTAGAGCATGTCTAAACCAGGATTAATCCAGGACTAAACCAGATCTAACCCAGGACAAAACCGGGTCGAGAACATGTCTAAAGGACTAGGGCCCGGTCTAAACCAGGTCTAAATCAGGACTAATCCAGGTCTAAAGCAGGTCTAAACCAAGACCAAACCAGGTTTAAACCAGGATTAAACCAGAACCAGACCACGACTAAACCAGGAAACTAAACCAGAACTAGACCTGTTCTGAACCAGATCTAATCCAGGACTAAACCAGGACTAGACCAGGATTAAACCAGGTCTAAACCAGGGTTAAACCAGGACTAAACCAGGATTAAACCAGGACTAAACCAGGTCTGAACCAGGTCTAAACCAGGGTTAAACCCGGACTAAACCAAGACTAAACCAGGATTAAACCAAATCTAAACCAGAACTAGATAACTTGTTCTAGACCAAAACGAGGCCAGGTCTAAACCAGGTCTAAACCAGGTCTAAACCAGGTCTGTTTAAACCTCCTGTAGACTCCACACTTCGGCCTCGTGTGTTTTTTCTGGCAGCATTGTGTAAATCTGCCCGGCGACAGCTCGCAGTCACATGATGTATGGGCAGTTTGACCCCGTTTGACCCCGAGTTAACCCGGTGCCCCGCGGCCGCTCAGTGTGTGATGGATTTAAACTCTCATAAAACCAGATCTGTGGACCCGAGGACCAGAGCGACAGACTCTGCACAGACTCTGCACAGACTCTGCACAGACTCTGCACAGACTCTAAACTGGCACTGAAGTGGACACACGAGCTTCAGGAGCGGAACAAGGATTTACTCCTCGAGTCAAACCGTTATTCCTGTTCTACACTGAGATTTTTAAACACTTTAAATTAATACATTGAAAAAAAGTTGTGACGGAGATGTTTTTTTTTTGTTTTGTTTTGTTTTGAGAGATACAAAAAAGCTGAATTTTCCGTCAAGTTGAGTTTTCCGCCCCGTTTGACTCTCCACAGTTTGTAGTGCAGGTGTTTGTACCAGGAGCTCTCCGCCTCCTTCCACGTCAGAATCCTGCACAAGTTCGGGTGAAAAACGGGTGAAAAAAACGTAGTGCTGTGTCGGGTTCGGTTCGGGTCGGACGCAGCAGAACGAGGGTCTAATCTGTGGTTTACAAAACATCATGTGCGAACACAAAACAGGGCTGTGTATGAGTGAAATGTGAAAATGCAGCTGTTTTTACGAGATGATTCAATGTAAAATCCATGTTTTTGCCGCATGCATTCCCACAAATCTGTGCCGCTTTCATTTTCAAAACTCGCATGCGACGTCCTGCGGTTCAAAGTGACTCCGGACGAGCTGGAAAGAAAAATTAGTGAGTGGAGAGTGTAAAGTTGTGGCTCTTTTTTGGTTCTCGGACTGATTTTCTTTCAGGTGAGGTTCGGGTGTCGGTTTGTGTTTATATCGGGTCGGATCGGGTGCGGAATTTTATCTCAATTCTGTCGGAAAACGGGTCGGGTGCAGTTTGAGGTATGACGGGTACGAGCGCGTGCGGTTAGTTAAAATCAGACCCGTGCAGGAGCCTCTTCTAAGTAGTTTGCAATTAAACCATTGGATTTAACCCTCGAAGACCTACGTTATCGAGTACGATAACGAGGAATATGTTTTATAAAACCGCACAGAACTTTCTAACTGTAAAAAAACACTTCCTTTTTCCCTCTGAAAGTGCAGACATAGAGGTTTCCGTACATTTCTGCAGCTTTATCCTACGTCACACTCACGCTGTGTGATGACGTGAGCAAAACGAGTGTCCAACAGGAACTTTGTTTTCCCCAAACTCATGCGCTCCGTCCATTTTGATCGAGCCAAACTTTGCCAAAGAGTGAAGTGAGTCAAGATGGTCGACTCCTCTGACTGTGTGTGTTTAGAACGAGTGAAAAAGTCGCTCTAAGTGGAGTTAATTCTCAAATAAACGGCAAATTACGCATCTTGGTGTGTGTAATTGCACATCCCTTTCTATTTTTATTTGAAAGGTTTATTTCACTCAAAATGAACAAATCCAAATGTAATAAACACCAGGGAAATGCAGAAGTGCTGTGGCTCTGGCTCTGGACCTGACAGGAGCTGTTTCCAGGACTGGACCAGAAAAGTAAAGGAGTGATTGCACTTTTTTTTGTTTTTAGGACAATAAGGAGATTTTTAATCTACTTACAGACTTAATATTTTGTATTTTTGTAGCTAAGGCCCTAAATTAAGCATTTTTTATGTCCAAAATGTTGTTCATACATGTTTGCTGTGTGTTTTGTATGAAAGAGTGTGAATTTTATTTCCTGTTTTTTCTTCATCTCTATTTCTGGTCCTGTAGCTTTTATCACAGCCTCATGACACAACTACAGCAGCAGATTGTGAAATAACAGGCTGTACTGAACAAAAGGAGGTAGAACACTTCATTATAGGGTAAAAGGGGCAGTTTTAAAAGCAAAATTAAGAAAAAAAAAATCCAGGCGAGGAGAAATGTACTAAAATTGCCCTCAGGTCTTCAGGGGTTAACAAGAGTTTGATTTTTTTCGGTTTGTTCTGCTGTTGTGACGTTTCAGATTTACGTATTCATCATCACGACGCTGTTTTCTCGATCTCTTCACCTTCTCCAACCGAAACCTTCTCAAACCATCTCCGTTTGGCCAGTTTAAGATTTGTGTTTCCAGAAATGAGCATATTTTCAGGGACATTCAAGATTTTAATGTACAGTTTTCCCCACGGCCTTTGCAAAGACGCTTTACTTTGCAAAGAAAATAATAAAATCTATGACGATTACAGCTACTTTCAGGGGTGTTTGAGTAAAGTGAGGAAACGTTCGGAGCTTTAGTTTGTGCAAAAAGTGAAAACAAAACCAAAATCTTTATTCTATCTTCATTTTAATCTAGATTTTGTACATTTAAATTCAAACAGCAGGAACAGAGGGAGTGAGGGAACAGAGAGATGTGAGCGAGGAGAGAGGGAAGAGAGGGAGGAAGAGGAGAGCGAGAAAGAGGGAGGAAGATAGAGAGAAAGGAGAGAGGGAAGAAGGAGGCTGAGGAGGACATAAAAGGGATGAAGAGAGGGGGAGATAGAGGGAGGGAGAGAGGGAGAGACAAGAGAAGAGGCAGAGAGGAGAGAGAAGAGAGGAGAGAGAAGAGGAAGAGGAGAGAGAAGAGGAAGAGGCGAGAAAGAAGAGGAGAGAGAAGAGATAGAGAAGAGAGAAAAGAGAGAGGTGAGAAGAGGTAGAAGAGAAAGAAGAGGTAGAGAGAGAGAAGAGATAGAGGGGAGAAAGAAGAGGTAAAGAGGAGAGAGAAAAGGGAGAGAGGAGAGACAAGAGGGAGAGAGGAGAGAAGAGGGAAAGAGGAGGGAGAAGAGGGAGAGAGGAGAGAGAAGAGGGAGAGAGGAGAGAGAAAAGGGCAAGAAAGAAGGGGAGAGAGAAGAGAGAAGAGGAGCGAAAATAGATAGAAGAGGGGGAGAGGAGAGGGAGAGAGGAGAAAGAGAGATGTTCTGCAGAGTCCAGAGTCTGCTCCTGCCTGCTCCTGCCTCCTCCTGCCTCCTCCTGTTTGCTCCTGTCTGCTCCTGCCTGCTCCTGCCTCCTCCTGCCTGCTCCTGTCTGCTCCTGTCTCCTCCTGTTTGCTCCTGCCTCCTCCTGTCTCCTCCTGCCTCCTCCTGCCTGCTCCTGTCTGCTCCTGTCTCCTCCTGTTTGCTCCTGCCTCCTCCTGTCTGCTCCTGTCTCCTCCTGCCTCCTCCTGTCTCCTCCTGCCTGCTCCTGCCTGCTCCTGCCTGCTCCTGCCTGCTCCTGCCTCCTCCTGCCTCCTCCTGCCTCCTCCTGCCTCCTCCTGCCTGCTCCTGCCTGCTCCTGCCTGCTCCTGCCTCCTCCTGTCTCCTCCTGCCTGCTCCTGTCTCCTCCTGTCTCCTCCTGCTTGCTCCTGTCTGCTCCTGTCTCCTCCTGTCTGCTCCTGCCTCCTCCTGCCTCCTCCTGTCTCCTCCTGTCTCCTCCTGCCTCCTCCTGCCTGCTCCTGTCTGCTCCTGTCTCCTCCTGCCTGCTCCTGTCTCCTCCTGCCTGCTCCTGTCTGCTCCTGTTTGCTCCTGTCTGCTCCTGTCTTGTCATATTTACCCTTTGGGCATTTTTATTTCCTGTTTTCGGCGTCTCATTAGGTCTTCGGTTTAAGCTCCTCGTTCACGTTTTTAGCGCTCGTATTAATTACTAATGATGAATTGACACATAAATTAGTAACAACAACACAGAGTGACTGCGGCCGTAATTCTGGTGTTTCCATCATTTCCATAAATATCCTGAACGAAGGCGGGACACGGCGTATTCACCGCTGAACATCAATCTCCCGTCAGCGGAAAAACCACCGAACGCCACAAAACCTCGAACTGACAAAGAAGGCCTCATTAAAATGCTAATTATTCACACACATTAATTAAACGGCCTGGATTAATATTAGACGTCATTTAAACGGCCACTGCGACCGAGAATAAAGTTTCACTTTAAAACGAGTCATTAAAAAGAAGAAAAGAGCTTTGTGTGGGCTGAGGACTTAGACCGGGGTTAGACCAGAGTTAGACCTGAGTTAGACCAGGGTTAGACCAGGGTTAGACCAGAGTTAGACCTGAGTTAGACCCGAGTTAGACCAGGGTTAGTCCAGGTTTATTGTCTATGACTGTTAAACTGCCATTAGTCCTGGTTTAGTCCTGATTTAGACCTTCAGTCTCATCCCTCTTTTCTCCCCCTTTTCTTCTTCTTTTCTCCCTCTTTTCTTCTTCTTCTCTCCCCCTTTTCTTCTTTTCTTCCTCTTTTCTCCCTCTTTTCTCCCTCTTTTCTCCCTCTTTTCTTCCTCTTTTCTTCCCTCTTTTCTTCCCTCTTTTCTCCCTGTTTTCTCCCTGTTTTCTTCCTCTTTTCTCCCTCTTTTCTCCCTCTTTTCTTCCTCTTTTCTCCCTCTTTTTTTCCTCTTTTCTCCCTCTATCTTTCTGTCCTTTTTGATCTTTGGCCCTTTACACTGACCTGCTGGATTCTCATGATTTTTGTGAGTTCACAAACTCACAAAAATCCATCTTAGCCCCTGACAGGTGCAGCAGGAGACCCAGGCCCTGACAGGTGCAGCAGGAGACCCAGGCCCTGACAGGTGCAGCAGGAGACCCACCAGGCGGCAGCAGCAGCAGCAGCAGCACTGAGGTTTGTGCTGAAGCCAAACGAAAAGAAACCAAGAGAAACACGGTGACGCCAACAGACGCAACAGAGTCCAACAGACACAACAGAGTCCAACAGACGCACTTCAGAGTCCAACAGACACAACAGAGTCCAACAGATGCAACAGAGTCCAACAGACACAACTGAGTCCAACAGACGCACTTCAGAGTCCAACAGACACAATAGAGTCCAACAGACGCACTTCAGAGTCCAACAGACGCACTTCAGAGTCCAACAGACGCACTTCAGAGTCCAACAGACGCAACAGAGTCCAGAAGACACAACAGAGTCCAAAAGACGAACTTCAGAGTCCAACAGACGCAATAGAGTCCAACAGACACAACAGAGTCCAAAAGACGAACTTCAGAGTCCAACAGACGCACTTCAGAGCCCAACAGACGCAACAGAGTCCAACAGACACAACAGAGTCCAACAGACACAACAGAGTCCAACAGACGCACTTCAGAGTCCAACAGACACAACAGAGTCCAACAGACGCACTTCAGAGTCCAACAGACGCACTTCAGAGTCCAACAGACACAACAGAGTCCAACAGATGCACTTCAGAGTCCAACAGACGAACTTCAGAGTCCAACAGACGCAACAGAGTCCAACAGACACACTTCAGAGTCCAACAGACACAACAGAGTCCAACAGACGCACTTCAGAGCCCAACAGACACAACAGAGTCCAACAGACGCACAACAGAGTCCAACAGACACAACAGAGTCCAACAGACGCACTTCAGAGTCCAACAGACACAACAGAGTCCAACAGATGCACAACAGAGTCCAACAGACACAACAGAGTCCAACAGACACAACAGAGTCCAACAGATGCACAACAGAGTCCAACAGACGAACTTCAGAGTCCAACAGACGCAACAGAGTCCAACAGATGAACTTCAGAGTCCAACAGACGCACTTCAGAGCCCAACAGACGCAACAGAGTCCAACAGACGCACTTCAGAGTCCAACAGACGCAACAGAGTCCAACAGACGCACTTCAGAGTCCAACAGACACAACAGAGTCCAACAGACGCACTTCAGAGTCCAACAGACACAACAGAGTCCAACAGACGCACTTCAGAGCCCAACAGACGAACTTCAGAGTCCAACAGACACACTTCAGAGTCCAACAGACGAACTTCAGAGTCCAACAGACGCAACAGAGTCCAACAGACGAACTTCAGAGTCCAACAGACGCACTTCAAAGCCCAACAGATGCACTTCAGAGTCCAACAGACACAACAGAGTCCAACAGACGCACAACAGAGTCCAACAGACGAACTTCAGAGTCCAACAGACTCAACAGAGTCCAACAGACGCACTTCAGAGCCCAACAGACGCAACAGAGTCCAACAGACGCACTTCAGAGTCCAACAGACACAACAGAGTCCAACAGACACAACAGAGTCCAACAGACGCACTTCAGAGTCCAACTGACGCACTTCAGAGTCCAACAGACACAACAGAGTCCAACAGACGCACTTCAAAGCCCAACAGATGCACTTCAGAGTCCAACAGACGAACTTCAGAGTCCAACAGACACACTTCAGAGTCCAACAGACGCAACAGAGTCCAACAGACGCACTTCAGAGTCCAACAGACGCACTTCAGAGTCCAACAGACACAACAGAGTCCAACAGACGCACTTCAGAATCCAACAGACACAACAGAGTCCAACAGACGCACTTCAGAGTCCAACAGACACAACAGAGTCCAACAGACGCACTTCAGAGCCCAACAGACGCACTTCAGAGTCCAACAGACGCAACAGAGTCCAACAGACGAACTTCAGAGTCCAACAGACACACTTCAGAGTCCAACAGACGCAACAGAGTCCAACAGACGAACTTCAGAGTCCAACAGACGCACTTCAAAGCCCAACAGATGCACTTCAGAGTCCAACAGACGAACTTCAGAGTCCAACAGACACACTTCAGAGTCCAACAGACGCAACAGAGTCCAACAGACACACTTCAGAGTCCAACAGACGCAACAGAGTCCAACAGACGCACTTCAGAGTCCAACAGACGCACTTCAGAGTCCAACAGACACAACAGAGTCCAACAGACGCACTTCAGAGCCCAACAGACGCACTTCAGAGTCCAACAGACGCAGAGTCCAACAGATGAACTTCAGAGTCCAACAGACGCAACAGAGTCCAACAGATGAACTTCAGAGTCCAACAGACGCACTTCAGAGCCCAACAGACGCACTTCAGAGTCCAACAGACGCACTTCAGAGCCCAACAGATGCAACAGAGTCCAACAGACGCACTTCAGAGTCCAACAGATGCACAACAGAGTCCAACAGACGCACTTCAGAGTCCAACAGACACAACAGAGTCCAACAGACGAACTTCAGAGTCCAACAGACGCAACAGAGTCCAACAGATGAACTTCAGAGTCCAACAGACGCACTTCAGAGCCCAACAGACGCAACAGAGTCCAACAGACGCACTTCAGAGTCCACAACACGAACTTCAGAGACCAACAGACGCAAGAGAGACCACCAGACACAACAGAGTCCAACAGACGCACAACAGAGTCCAACAGACGCACGTCAGAGTCCAACAGACACAACAGAGTCCAGCAGACGCACTTCAGAGTCCAACAGACACAACAGAGTCCAACAGATGCACTTCAGAGTCCAACAGACGCAACAGAGTCCAAAAGACACAACAGAGTCCAACAGACGCAATAGAGTCCAACAGACGCACTTCAGAGTCCAACAGACGCAACAGAGTCCAACAGATGAACTTCAGAGTCCAACAGACGCACTTCAGAGCCCAACAGACGCACTTCAGAGTCCAACAGACGCACTTCAGAGTCCAACAGACGCATTTCAGAGTCCAACAGAGTCCAACAGACGAACTTCAGAGTCCAACAGACGAACTTCAGAGTCCAACAGACGAACTTCAGAGTCCAACAGACGCACTTCAGAGTCCAACAGACACAACAGAGTCCAACAGACACAACAGAGTCCAACAGACACAGCAAAGTCCAACAGACGCACTTCAGAATCCAACAGACACAACAGAGTCCAACAGACGCACTTCAGAGCCCAACAGACGCAACAGAGTCCAACAGACACAACAGAGTCCAACAGACGCACTTCAGAGCCCAACAGACACAACAGAGTCCAACAGACGCACAACAAAGTCCAACAGACGAACTTCAGAGTCCAACAGATGCACTTCAGAGTCCCACAGACGAACTTCAGAGTCCAACAGACGCACTTCAGAGTCCAACAGACGCACTTCAGAGTCCAACAGACGCAGTTCAGAGCCCAACAGACGCAACAGAGTCCAACAGACGCACAACAGAGTCCAACAGACGCACTTCAGAGCCCAACAGACGCAACAGAGTCCAACAGACGCACTTCAGAGTCCAACAGACACAACAGAGTCCAACAGACGCACTTCAGAGTCCAACAGACACAACAGAGTCCAACAGACGCAACAGAGTCCAAAAGACGAACTTCAGAGTCCAACAGACGCAATAGAGTCCAACAGACACAACAGAGTCCAAAAGACGAACTTCAGAGTCCAACAGACGCACTTCAGAGTCCAACAGACACAACAGAGTCCAACAGACGCACTTCAGAGTCCAACAGACACAACAGAGTCCAACAGACGCACTTCAGAGTCCAACAGACGCACGTCAGAGTCCAACAGATGAACTTCAGAGTCCAAAAGACGCACTTCAGAGTCCAACAGACACAACAGAGTCCAAAAGACGAACTTCAGAGTCCAACAGACGCACTTCAGAGTCCAACAGACACAACAGAGTCCAACAGACGCACTTCAGAGCCCAACAGACGCAACAGAGTCCAACAGACACAACAGAGTCCAACAGACACAGCAAAGTCCAACAGACGCACTTCAGAATCCAACAGACACAACAGAGTCCAACAGACGCACTTCAGAGTCCAACAGACACACTTCAGAGTCCAACAGACACAACAGAGTCCAACAGACGCACTTCAGAGCCCAACAGACACAACAGAGTCCAACAGACGCACAACAAAGTCCAACAGACGAACTTCAGAGTCCAACAGATGCACTTCAGAGTCCCACAGACGAACTTCAGAGTCCAACAGACGCACTTCAGAGTCCAACAGACGCAACAGAGTCCAACAGACGCACTTCAGAGCCCAACAGACGCAACAGAGTCCAACAGACGCACAACAGAGTCCAACAGACGCACTTCAGAGTCCAACAGACACAACAGAGTCCAACAGATGCACTTCAGAGTCCAACAGACACAACAGAGTCCAACAGACGCACTTCAGAGTCCAACAGACGCAACAGAGTCCAAAAGACACAACAGAGTCCAAAAGACGAACTTCAGAGTCCAACAGACGCAATAGAGTCCAACAGACACAACAGAGTCCAAAAGACGAACTTCAGAGTCCAACAGACGCAATAGAGTCCAACAGACACAACAGAGTCCAACAGACACAACAGAGTCCAAAAGACACAACAGAGTCCAACAGACGCACTTCAGAGTCCAACAGACACAACAGAGTCCAACAGACACACTTCAGAGCCCAACAGACGCAACAGAGTCCAACAGACACAACAGAGTCCAACAGACACAACAGAGTCCAACAGACACAGCAGAGTCCAACAGACGCACTTCAGAGTCCAACAGACACAACAGAGTCCAACAGACACACTTCAGAGTCCAACAGACGCACTTCAGAGTCCAACAGACACAACAGAGTCCAACAGACGCACTTCAGAGCCCAACAGACACAACAGAGTCCAACAGACGCACTTCAGAGTCCAACAGACGAACTTCAGAGTCCAACAGACGCAACAGAGTCCAACAGATGAACTTCAGAGTCCAACAGACGCACTTCAGAGCCCAACAGACGCAACAGAGTCCAACAGACGCACTTCAGAGTCCAACAGACGCACTTCAGAGCCCAACAGACGCAACAGAGTCCAACAGACGCACAACAGAGTCCAACAGACGAACTTCAGAGTCCAACAGACGCACTTCAGAGTCCAGACACACAACAGAGTCCAACAGACACAACAGAGTCCAACAGACACAACAGAGTCCAAAAGACGCAATTCAGAGTCCAACAGACACAACAGAGTCCAACAGATGCACTTCAGAGTCCAACAGACGCAACAGAGTCCAACAGACGCAACAGAGTCCAAAAGACAAACTTCAGAGTCCAACAGACGCACTTCAGAGTCCAACAGACGCACTTCAGAGTCCAACAGACGCACTTCAGAGTCCAACAGACGCAACAGAGTTCAACAGACACAACAGAGTCCAAAAGACGAACTTCAGAGTCTAACAGACGCAACAGAGTCCAACAGACACAACAGAGTCCAAAAGACGCACTTCAGAGTCCAACAGATGCACTTCAGAGTCTAACAGACGCAACAGAGTCCAACAGACACAACAGAGTCCAACAGACGAACTTCAGAGTCCAACAGACGAACTTCAGAATCCAACAGACACACTTCAGAGTCCAACAGACGCAACAGAGTCCAACAGACGCAACAGAGTCCAACAGACGCAACAGAGTCCAACAGACGCAACAGAGTCCAACAGACGCACTTCAGAGCCCAACAGACGCAACAGAGTCCAACAGACGCACAACAGAGTCCAACAGATGCACTTCAGAGTCCAACAGACGCACTTCAGAGTCCAACAGATGAACTTCAGAGTACTTGATTATCTGTGTACTTGTTTATCTGTGTATTTGTATATTTGTGTATCTGTGTATTTGTGTATCCAGCGCACTGCACTGACACAAACACGTCCTTTCATCCTCTCATCCTCTCTTTCCTCTCCTTTCCTTTTCTCTCCCTCTCTCTCCTCCTTTGTCTTGTCAATTTTTGACTTAAGTCACAGGTTTTCTCTGAGGACTCTCTCCTCTCCTCTGTTCCTCCCTCTCTCCTCTCCTCCCTCTCTCCTCTGTTCCTTCCTCTCTCCTCTGTTCCTCCCTCTCTCCTCTGTTCCTCCCTCTCTTCCTCTCCTCCCTCTCTCCTCCGTTCCTTCCTCTCTCCTCCGTTCCTTCCTCTCTCCTCTCCTCCCTCTCTCCTCTGTTCCTTCCTCTCTCCTCTCCTCCCTCTCTCCTCTGTTCCTTCCTCTCTCCTCTGTTCCTTCCTCTCTCCTCTCCTCCCTCTCTCCTCCCTCTCTTCCTCTCCTCTCCTCCTCCTCCCTCTCTCCTCTCTTTAATCCCAGCACACGGGGGCACTGAGGTGTCTCTCCTCCCTGTCTCCATCCCTCTCTTCCTCTCCTCCCTCTCTCCACTGTTCCTCTCCTTTCCTCCCTCTCTCCTCCCTCTCTCCTCTCCTCCTCCCTCTCTCCTCTCCTCCTCCCTCTTTTCTCTCTCTCTTTAATCCCAGCACACGGGGTCACTGAGGTGGAACGGTGGAGAATTGCTGTGAAATTAGCAGCTCTACTTCGTTAAGCACAGACCTGAGAGACACATTACACATCTACACCCTACCTCCTGTGTCCTACCTCCTGTGTCCTACCTCCTGTGTCCTACCTCCTACATCCTGTGTCCTACCTCCTGTGTCCTACCTCCTGTGTCCTCAGAGAGACACATTACACATCTACACCCTACCTCCTACCTCCTGTGTCCTACCTCCTACCTCCCGTGTCCTCAGAGAGACACATTACACATCTACACCCTACTTCCTACCACCTGTGTCCTACCTCCTACCTCCTGTGTCCTACCTCCTACCTCCTGTGTCCTACCTCCTACCTCCTATGTCCTACCTCCTACCTCCTGTGTCCTCAGAGAGACACATTACACATCTACACCCTACTTCCTACCACCTGTGTCCTACCTCCTACCTCCTGTGTCCTACCTCCTGCGTCCTACCTCCTACCTCCTGTGTCCTCAGAGAGACACATTACACATCTACACCCTGCTTCCTACCACCTGTGTCCTACATCCTGTGTCCTCAGAGAGACACATTACACATGTACACCCTCCTCCTACGTCCTACCTCCTACCTCCTGTGTCCTACCTCCTACCTCCTGTGTCCTCAGAGAGACACATTACACATGTACCCCCTGCCTCCTACCTCCTACCTCCTGTGTCCTAGCACCTACGTCCTCAGAGAGACACATTACACATCTACACCCTACCTCCTACCTCTTGCCTCCTACCCCCTACCTCCTACCTCCTGTGTCCTAGCTCCTACATTACACATCTACACCCTATACTCCTACCTCCTGTGTCCTAGCTCCTACATTACACATCTACACCCTATACTCCTACCTCCTACCCCCTACCTCCTGTGTCCTACCTCCTACCCCCATCTCCTGTGTCCTCAGAGAGACACAATACACATGTACACCCTCCTCCTACCTCCTGTGTCCTACCTCCTACCTCCTGTGTCCTCAGAGAGACACATTACACATCTACACCCGACCTCCTACCTCCTGTGTCCTAGCTCCAACCTTACACATCTACACCCTATACTCCTACCTCCTGTGTCCTAGCTCCTACATTACACATCTACACCCTACCTCCTGCCTCCTACCCCCTACCTCCTGTGTCCTAGCTCCTACATTACACATCTACACCCTATACTCCTACCTCCTGTGTCCTAGCTCCTACATTACACATCTACACCCTATACTCCTACCCCCTACCTCCTACCTCCTGTGTCCTAGCTCCTACCTACTGTGTCCTACCTCCTACCCCCTATCTCCTGTGTCCTCAGAGAGACACATTACACATGTACACCCTCCTCCTACCTCCTGTGTCCTACCTCCTACCTCCTGTGTCCTCAGAGAGACACATTACACATCTACACCCTACCTCCTACCTCCTGTGTCCTAGCTCCTACATTACACATCTACACCCTATACTCCTACCTCCTGTGTCCTAGCTCCTACATTACACATCTACACCCTATACTCCTACCTCCTAGCTCCTGTGTCCTAGCTCCTACCTCCTGTGTTCTACCTCCTACCCCCTATCTCCTGTGTCCTCAGAGAGACACATTACACATCTACACCCTACCTCCTACCTCTTGCCTCCTACCCCCTACCTCCTGTGTCCTAGCTCCTACAATACACATCTACATCCTATACTCCTACCCCTTACCTCCTACCTTCTACCTCCTGTGTTCTAGCACCTACATCCTCAGAGAGACACATTACACATCTACACCCTACCTCCTACCTCCTGTGTCCTACCTCCTACCTCCTGTGTCCTTCCTCCTACCCCCTATCTCCTGTGTCCTCAGAGAGACACATTACACATCTACACCCTACCTCCTGCCTCCTACCCCCTACCTCCTGTGTCCTAGCTCCTACATTACACATCTACACCCTATACTCCTACCTCCTGTGTCCTAGCTCCTACATTACACATCTACACCCTATACTCCTACCTCCTACCCCCTACGTCCTACCTCCTGTGTCCTGTGTCCTAGCTCCTACATTACACATCTACACCCTATACTCCTACCTCCTATGTCCTACCCCCTACCTCCTGTGTCCTAGCTCCTACATCCTCAGAGAGACACATTACACATCTACACCCTATAGCTCCTACCTCCTGTGTCCTACCTCCTGTGTCCTAGCTCCTACATTACACCATCTACACCCTATAGCTCCTACCTCCTACGTCCTAGCTCCTGTGTCCTAGCTCCTGTGTTTGAGGTCCTGTGTCCTAGTTCCTGTGTCCTAGCTCCTATGTCCAAACTCCTGTGTCCTAGCTCCTGTGTCCTAACTTCTATGTCTTACCTCCTATATCCTAGCTACTATGTCCTAGCTCCTACCTCCCATGTCCTACCTCCTATTTGTTAACTCTTATGTCCTAACTCCAATGTCCTATCTCCTACCTCCTACGTCCAAGGTCATATGTTCTAATTCCTATGTCCAACTCCTATGTCCAAGCTCCTACATCATAACCCCTACATCCTAGCTCCTATGTCCTGTCTCCTACATCCTAAGTCCTACATCTTAACACCTAACTGCTGCTGTACATCCAAGCTCCTGCATCCTAATTCCTATGCCCCAGCTCCTACATCCTAACTCCTACATCTTACCTCCTGCGTACTTACTCCTAGATCCTAACTCCTACTTTACGTCCAATAATTCCTATGTACTATGTCCTAACTCCTACGTCCTTACTCTTTTGTCTTAACCCCTATGTTTATACTCCTGTGTCCAAACTATGTGAAGAAACGGCAGAGAGGAGGAGGTATAGCCAACAGGAGCAGACAGGAGCAGACAGGAGCCGACAGGAGCCGACAGGAGCCGACAGGAGCAGGGCCAGAGGAGCGTTCTGTTCTCAGTGTAAATGAGGTAAAAGGAGTTAATTTTTGCTGAGGAGAAGGAGACAGTTTGGTCCAAGGACGCAGACTCCATCTGTTCTGTGTAAGACTGTAAAGAGTGAACTCTGACCGCCGAGAGAGAAGGAGAGAAGGAGAGAAGGAGAGAAGGAGAGGAAGAGGAGGGGAGAAAGAGAGAAGGAGGGGGGAGTAGAAAGAAAGAAGAGAGATAAAAGAGACAAAAGGGGAAAAGAGGGAGGAGAAAGATCGAGGAGAGAAGGAGAAAGAGGAGAAAAAGAAGATGGCCAAGAAAGATTTCTGTTCTGTCAGTGTAATCCCTCCATCATTCTCTCATTTTTCTGGATCAGATTTGAGCCTCACGCCTTTTACCCACAATGCACTGGAGCAGAACATCTCAAATGAACCAAGACCCGAGTCACAGACCCGAGAACCAGTCAAAGACTCACTTAGACCTGGTTTGGACCTGGTTTAGTCCTGGTTTAGTCCTGGTATAGGCCAAGTTTAGTCCTGGTTTAGTCCTGGTTTAATCCTGTTTTAGTGCAAGTTTAGTCCTGGTTTAGTCTTGGGTTAGTCCTGATTTAATTTTGGTTTAGACCTGTTTAAGTTCTGTTTTAGTCCAGTTTTAGTCCTGTTTTAGTCTAATTTTAGTCCTAGTTTGGTCCTGGTTTAGTCCTTTTTTAGTCTTGGGTTAGTCCTGGTTTAGTCCTGGTTTAGTCTTGGGTTAGTCTAGTTTAAGTCCTGGTTTAGTCTTGGTTTAGTCCTGGTTTAGTCCTGTTTTAGTCCTGGTTTAGCCTTGGATTAGTCCTGATTTAGTCTTGTTTTAGTCCTGGTTTAGTCCTGTTTTAGTCCTGGTTTAGTCTTGGATTAGTCCTGATTTAGTCTTGGTTTAGTCCTGTTTTAGTCCTGGTTCAGCCCTGGTTTAGTCGCGGTCCTGGTTTAGTCCAAGTCTAGTCCTGGTCCTCAGTTGTACAAACATAAAACACGAAATATTTGAAGCAGAAAATCCACATTCATGATCAGTGTTAATAGAAAAACCTCCTCCTGTAGAAAATCCACACTTCAGACTCTGTCCTCGTCCAGCAAAGGCACATTTCCCTGAGCTT
The DNA here is from genome assembly GCA_030686955.1 of Odontamblyopus rebecca. Taxonomy (NCBI): domain Eukaryota; kingdom Metazoa; phylum Chordata; class Actinopteri; order Gobiiformes; family Gobiidae; genus Odontamblyopus; species Odontamblyopus rebecca. Next base: position 7,603,457 of record CM060670.1, on the reverse strand, counting down.
CTGCTGTTTACTCACTTCAGACAAACAAACAAACAAAAACGGCCTCGCTCTGTACACGGGTCCGACCTCGGGGACCAGCGCCTCTGATCCGGGGCCAGATAAACCCGAGTCAAATGAGCCCAAACTCAGCCCGAGCTTATCTCCAAACCACATCAGAACCATAAAGCACGACATAAAAACCACAAACGAGGCAGGACATGCCAAACTCCCCACAAACGCTTCAGAGACAGACCCAGGATCAGAGGAGGGGAAGAGTCCTGCATTTTGAACATTATGAGGGCTAAAAATGTGCAATTTATCGTTTACAAACTCAGGTAAAAGTCGATGTTTTGAAGGTAAAAGCAAAATTACACCAAGGTGCCAAAGAATAATAAAACTTAAGGGTCCTATATTAAACAAAACTGACTCTCGTGAGCTTTAAACCGTGTTATAATGTTGTTACTTCATCAAAAACAGACCTGGAGTTGTGTTTTGTTTCATTTTTTATGTCTCTGTCTGCGTCTCCAAAGCTCAAAACGCTCTGTTCCACTTTGTGATGTCATGAAGCGGTAGTTTTCAAGTGAACAGCCACTTTTTACTTTCAGTTCAGTAGAGATGGGCAATTCCAGGGCTCAAATTATCGAAATGACTTGAGTGAACATGTGTGGAGTTTAAAAACACAGCAGAGCAACTCTTGTTTTACCAGATGACATCACAAGGTGGAATAGAGCTCAGCCTAAATCTGCAGGGTTTGTGTGTTAAACATGTGCAAATGAAACAAAACAAAACTCCAGGTCTGTTTGTGATGAGGAAACAACACGAGAACACAGATCAGAAATTAAAGTATAATATCAACTCTTTAAATCGTCAAAATTCCTGCTTATAACAGGCTCCACTCACACTTGCATCACAAACCAGGAAGACGTTTGGAAACATCTTCCAGTGTACAGTGGTCCATCGTTTATCGCGGGGGTTATGTTCTAAAAACAATGGGCGAAATCCATGAAGTCGGAAGTCGGATTTAATTTTTACAATTATTAAATATGTTTTAACCCCTTACAATTCCAGGCCATTTCTGTGAAATTACTGTTTTCTGACTTCTCCAAACTAAATGATTGTCATTAATGAACCCTTGGTGGCATAAACACAAGTTTGGGTTTTTTTGTAAGGTAACACCCAATAGTTTTACCCACAGGTGTCAGAATTCTGAGGAGCGCGGGGGAAAAACATAGTTATGGGCAGTTATTGCCGCTGTTTTTAATTCTTATAAACAGGCATGACACCTTTGATTACGCAGAACACAATGCGTGGATTCTCCCTTAGCCAATCAGAACGCAGAACACAATGCACGTTCATACACTGTAAATAAAAAGCAAGCACAACTGCACAAAAAACAATCTGCGAAACAGCGAGGCCGTGATCAGTGAACTGTGTTATAGTGAAGGACGACTGTAGTTCCCGACACTGGGTTCAATCAAAGCCACTGAAGTAAATGTGATCGTTGGTAAAATGCAGACCGCAGACGTATGTGCTGTTTGGAATCATCTGGAATTTGGCGCCTTCATCTCTTCTAATCGCATGAACCCAGAGCCCTCGGAGTCGTGCGTCAGTGCGGAAATGATGAAAACTCAGGTACGGTTGGAATTGTGGATGAGCCGAACATAAGGGAACGCTACAATGACACGGAGATGAAGAAAACTGGGACATTTTGTCATTTTTCCTAGATTTTGTCAGACTTAGTGCAGCAAACAGAGACCAGAGGAAGTCGTCATCACGTTTCCAAACGTCTTCCTGGTTTGTGACATAAACGTGAATAGAGCCCGTTCACTCCTAGCCTCGATGAGCTTCATTTGACTGAACGATGTGGGTGACGTCACACTCACTTAGTCCACTTATAAAAAACATGAACCTGAGAGAGACGCTGCAGCCGTCACCAACGTCTGAACGTTTCGAGAACTACACATGTGGGAAAAACATTCAAGTTGTCTCCACTTCGCTGCAGTCGTGTTATTATTGTGATCGTTTGTTTGTTGAATTGTTTGTTACCATGGAGACGAGGTGTGCTGCTGTCCCAGCTGCAGAGTCTTGGGTCGAGGGGCGGAGCAGCTGCCTGCACTGGCACCGCGCTCCCAGTAGGGGTCGCTGTGAGAGAGAGGGGGCATCAATAACACTGAGTATGGAGAAAGAGAGAGAGAAAGAGGGGGGAGGGAGAGAGGAGAGAGAAGAGATGAGGATGTAAAGGAGGAGGAGAGGAGGGAAGGAAAGAGGAGGAATGGAAGAGAGGGGAGAGGAAGAGAAAGAAAGAGAGGAAGGAGGAAAGAGGACAGAAGGAAGGAGAGAGAGGAGGAGGAGAAGAGACAAGGGAGGAGAGAGGATCGGATTGATTGGTGGAAGAGGAGAGGATGAATGGAAGAGAGGAGAGAGTAAGAGAAAAAGGAAGAGGAGAGGAGGGAGGAGAGATGAGGACAAGGGTAAAGAGAGAGGACAGAGAAAAGAGGAGAGCGGAGGAGAGGAAAGAGGAGGAAAAAGGAGGAATGGAAGAAAGGGGAGGGGAAGAGAAACAAGGAGAGGAGAAGGGATGAGAGAGAGAAGAGAGAGAAAGAGAGGAGAGAGAGAAGTAGAGGAGAGAGGAGGAGAGAGAGAGGAGGAGAGAAGGGAGGAGATAGGAGGAGAGAGAGTAGAATGAGAAGGAGAGGAGAGAGAGAAGAGAGGAGGAGAGAGAGAGGAGGAGAGAAGGGAGGAGAGAAGGGAGGAGAGAGGAGGAGAGAGAGAAGATAGAGAAGGAGAGGAGAGAGAGAAGATAGAGAAGGAGAGGAGAGAGAGAAGGGAGGAGAGAGAGTAGAAAGAGAAAGAGAGGAGAGAGAGAAGATAGAGAAGGGAGGAGAGAGAGAAGAGAGAGGAGAAGAGAGAGGAAAGGGCAGATGAGAGAGAAGGAGAAAGGAAAGAGAGGAGGAGAAAGGGAGAGGAGAGAGAAGAACAGGAGAGAAGGAGAGAGAGGAGAGAGAAGGGAGGAGAGAGAGTAGAAAGAGAAGGAGAGGAGAGAGAGAAGAGAGATGAGAGGAGAGGAGAGAGGAAAGGGCAGATGAGAGAGAAGGAGAAAGGAAAGAGAGGAGGAGAAAGGGAGAGGAGAGAGAAGAACAGGAGAGAAGGAGAGAGAGGAGGATGACAGAGACGGAGAAAAGGAGGAATAGAAGAGGAGAAAGAGAGAAGATGAGGGGGAGAGGGTGATAAATAGTCGAAGAAGAGGAGGAATAAAAGAGAGAAAGAGAAGAGGGAGGAGGACTTGACAAAAATCCACAGATCTGAACAAATATTGTGCAGTGAAAATCATGTGTTGTGTATTTTATTCTTTTTCTATTGCGTTAAAGTGGATTTTGTTTGTGACGTTAAACTGACGCTGTTCAAATGTGAAGTTCATAGAAAGATTAAAATGTCGTTTTGCTTCTGATCTGCACATTTTTAGATTTATTTATTTGTTTAACTTTAAGGAGTCTTTGTATTATGTTATTTTCTGATCTATGTTATAAACCCTTTTTTTTCTCCCAAACTGCAAACACTCCACCGTGTTTTTAAACTCCAATCTGGACTGAACTACAGGTAAAAGGAGCTGTTCACTTGAAAACTACACCACCACATGACATCACGAGGTGGAACGGAGCATTTTGAGCTCTGGAGATGTAGACAGACTGATAAAAAAGTGTCACTCAAGCGTGTGAATGAAACAGAACACAACTCCAGGTCTGTTTTTGAGGAGGTAACAGGATTATAACATGACTTAAAGCTCACAGGAGTCAGTTTTGTGACGTTTGAACAGACTGGATTACAGCAGATCTTTGTTGTCCACAGGTTTTCCCCCCACCGAGCGCCGTCGCCTCAGATAAACACAACCGATGAGACGATTTTGTAAAACGTGACCAAGGTAAAAGTGTGTGAATGAAGCTCGAGCGCAAGAAAACATGAAGCTACAGGTGAACAGACGCAGGAGGAACCTCGTATTGATCAAACCAGAACTGTGTGCGGCCCTTAAAATGGCGTCTGGAGTATTTCTGAATATCTGAGCTCAAAGGTGCGTTCAGCCACTTTTAGCAAACGTCATGTTTTATCATTTCTGAATTAACTGTTCTGAAAGAAATAGTTCTGAATTAAAATATTCTCCTTCGAGTTTACATGGAAATAATCATTCTGAATTGAGGTTTACATGGAAAACTCGTTAAATCGCTTTAATTTAATTCCTCTCAGTGTCTGGGGGTGGGGAAGGGTTCTGATTGGACAGCGACACAAACGTATTTCCGTCTTTGGGAAGAAAACCCACACTTCAGCTGCTCCCGGCTTTTCTGTCATCTCACAAACGCGATCCAAATGTTTTCCGCAATGAATCTAGTCCTGGTTTAGTCCAGTCAAGTACCTGGTGTAGTCCTGGTCTAGTGTCTGGTCTCATCCCGGTCTAGTACCTGGTTTAGTCCCGGTCTATTACATGGTTTAGTCTCAATCTAGTACCTGATCTATTCCAGGTTTGGTCCCGGTCGAGTACCTGTATGTTCTGATCATTTTTAAGCAGCTTTTCTGTATTTTACCTAAACAAATGACAATGTATTACTGTTGGCAGGGATCAGATTGGTCAAAAATAGGGACATTTCTTGTATAAAACTGGGACAAATCACTGGTTTTGGATAAATCTGCTGAGACAGGGGGCACAGGGCTCAAAAATGGGACTGTCCCGTGTAAACAGGGACGTCTGGTCACTCCGTCCATGCAGCAAGATCATTTTACTCGACAAGTTACCTTAAAATAAACAACCTCTAGACTAGAATGAAGCCGTCTCAGAACAAGTAAGTCGATAAAAAACCTGAAAACAACATGAATAACCTGATGTAAATTGTAAAATCTGCAGAAATCCCACTAATGAAACGCCTCCGCATCACATCAGGTTTGTGAAGGGGCCCGGGAGAAATCAGTGTATGACTCAAATGTGTATGAATGACATGTAAAAGCTCTTCCGGCGTGTCTCTGATGACGCTATAATAACACGGTGGAAAAGCTCCTGTGGCCCGGGCTTCATAAACGAGCTCGTCCCTGTTGTTTCTCCGGTTTAGCTCAGAACCTGCTCCTAATGTCCCCTCATCCATTTAACAGACAGCTCACATTAGGACCCCACGCTGAGCTAATGGGGCTAACGCTAATGGGGCTAACGCTAATGGGGCTAACGCTAACAGATTTAGCACACATTATTCAGCAGCTAAAGTGCAGAGGGAAAACAAAGGTCAATGAAGGAGATGCAGATGTGGGGGAACGGGAGCCGGAGGAGCCGGTAAAAAGACCTGAAGTGTCGGCATCATCTACCACATCCGGGGACCATTATGTTATCATCTGGACATTTTATATCACGATATTCATCTGAAACGACTTCTCGCTGACCTCCGCGTTAGAAAACTGTGATGTTGCAGTGCATTTCTAAACATTTGTGCTCAGGATGCACCGAAACAACTTTTTCAAACGCGATGCAAGTACGAGTATAATCATTTCTGTACGTGCCGATACCGAGTACCGATACCGATACTTTAACCCCCACCCCCATGAACATACAATGACAATAAATGGAAACGCAGATTTTAGTTTTACTCTCTGATCACTACAAAACTCGATTTCATGAACCACTGACCTGATTTTATACTTTATTTTATTATTATTTCTGTTTTTATTATTATCGTTTATCTTGATTGCATCACACTTTTTTCCTTTTTTGCACTAAACTGTCCTACTGTGACTGTTGAAGATCAATAAAGTCCTATCTTATCTTATCTTATTTTATCTTATCTTATCCTAACGCGAGTTTTCACAGCATTGAACACTTTAAGCAACATCACATCTGTGACGTAGCGACGACTGGGCGGCTCGTATCTGGGATCTAGAACGGAAGTCTTCAACGGGGGGGCCGCAAAATCTTTGGTTGATTTTTTTTCTTTGTTTTTAAAGGATGGGGATAAACTGGTTTTGAGTGGGTCCTGTCTGTTCGCTCCTTCATCACGTCTCTCTCTCTCTCTTCATTCCCTCATCTCTCATTCCCTGTTAAACTGGAAACACCTTGGTGTGGATTTTGTTTCTTTTCGGCTACATGTGAAGATTTGTCGTTTCTTTCCTTTCGCTCCTCAGATCAGAATGACCGGAAAAGTTCAGCGTCCCAAATCAAACTCTGCGGGTGCATCGTGGCTCCTCTCTCGTTTAGTCAGATCCATAGTCCATATATATAAGTGGACAGGAAGTGCCAAACAGGAAGTGCTCCAGGAGGCTCTCCTGGCTCCTTCTCTCCCTTTTTCCCATTGACTTACTGAGATCTTATTGCTCGTCTCTCTGGACCTGCTGCTGTGGCCTTATCATTTTGGTCTTAAAATGTTTGTATGAACCCGTGACACATGAGCACATATTTTGTCCGTCAAAAAAAATCCTATTAACAACATAGCGCCTGGCTTCATTTGAGCGACGCTGACGCTGTGGTGACGTCACACTCACTCAGTCCATGTCTTTTATACAGTCTATGGTCAGATCATTAAAAAAGTCTCACTTTGAGCCCATTTTCCGTGAAATCGTTGCTCCATTGCTTTGGCGTTCTCAGCGTCATCGCGAAGGCACAAAACGCAGTTTAAACTTCAGGCCTGAATCAGCTTTACTCAGGCTTATTTCTGTCATGGAACGAGTTGAGGCTTAAACTGGAGATGGAGCTCGATTCAGCTCAGGATTCCAGGATAAGCCTGGACTTGTTAAGTGACTTTAATGGAATATCGCCCTAGTATTGAATGTATAATAACAGAGTAGCTGTGTTTATACGGGGAACTAGATCCAATGTAATATAAAACACAATTCTATGCCATATTTATAGTAGGGAGTCCCTGCTCCAGTTCATCATCAGTTTGGGGGTCCCGGGCCTGAGAAACATTGAGGACTCCTGCTCTGGAACATAAGACTCTGAAATATCGTCGACGACTGAAAGTGGCAGGTCATCCCGCGCATGCAGTGGGTAAATGCCTCAGTTATTTTTAGAGTGCCGTCTTTGGACATTTTCTCTCACTTCTTGAAAACTTAATTTAAAGTTTTCTGTTGAATTTTTAGTGAACTCAGCGTAATTATCTTCAGATATTTGATTAAATTGTCCGTATTAAATGAGGTGTTTTCCCTCCCACCTCTCGACACGTTGGCACTGCATAATTTACAATCCGCCTCACTCCTGTCGTCGCCGATACTAAAATACTTCCAAACTGCTGACGACGACATGATTGAGCATTATTTGTGCACAGCCGTGTCTCCTGACTCTTTATCGCCCCCTAGACATGAGAACGAGTATATTAAGGAAGTATTATCCCTAATTTGTACCACAATGACCATGCAACACTGCTGAATCTTAAGGCCCTGTCACACCTTGACGATTTAACCAGCGTATTGCCGATGTATGAAAATTTAGAGAAATACGCTGTCGTACGTCGTTTAAGTTATAGGTGAGTTTCGTACAAGTTATGAGCCCGCTGAAGTCTGCTGGCATATGTCCACATACGGCAAGGTCGTCAAAAACATTTTCAGCATGCTTAAAATTTCTGGACGTATGTCAGCGTGTGCTCATACGTCCTGCATACGTGTGCCATAAGTTGTAGGTAAATTGTGCGATCTTTTTTAATTGTAAGTTACTCATGAGTCCAAATACGTTGAGATAATGTCTAGCATCCAGATAACTTATGAATAACGTGTTTTGAACCTGTAACTTATGCCGAACTTATCTCCAACGCATATTTACGTATTTGACGTGTTCCAGACGACCACAGAACTTACTGAACGTGTTTCTAACTTATAGCTACTGTATAATTGCGTATTGGCAGCGTTTAGGGGAATTGGATCTGCGGAGAACGCCATATAGTCTAAATAACCAATGAATTCGCTATGTATACGCCCAAAATTGGAAAAAAAAACATTGAAAGTTCAGCATATGCCAGTGTTTTAGGGAAATTTTGGTATGTCGGCATCCGCTGGCTAAATCGTGAAGGTGTGACAGTGTCTTTATATGTCTGTATATACGTCTATATATCTTTAATCACAAATTAAGAAAATAAAGCTGGAGAAGGAAGTGCGTATGTCCCAGTGGGCGTGGACCAGTGGAGGTGAAAACATGAGTAGACCAGAGCAATGACGACTTGATTACTCCATTTTGTAGAAAAGGTCTGATTTAAATCCATATTATGAAAAAAGTTAATAGAAAAATAAGAACTGATCAATAAAACAAAACAAAAAAACAGGTTTCCACACGATCCGTTGTCCCCGGTTTTATAAGAGACGCGTTTAAACACAGAGTCGTCCCTGGTCCGGGGAAAGTGAGTTCAGCCTGAGCCTTAATCCAAATGAAGATTAAATATGATCTGTTCATTTGAGCCGCGGCGTAAGTAAACCTGCTCTGATCCTCCACCACAGACAGAATTCACTCAGCGCCGCAGCATTTTAACAGGATCTCAACTGGATTTTAACAGGATTTCGACAGATTATTAACAGGATTTTAAACGGAGTCTTCAATTAAACTCTGATTCTAGACAGAAAAGAGGACGATTGGACAACCAGACGTCCCTGTTTGCCCGGGACAGTCCCAGTTTTGAGCCCTGTGTCCCAAACCCAGTGCTTTTTCCCAGTTTAATACAAGAAATGTCCCTGGTGTCCCTATTTTTGACCAATTTGACACCAGCCAACCGTAAAGAGTAGGGCTTTTTCCAATTCTGAATCAATTTGCATATTAATTCCTGAAGATCGATTCATACGTCCAAAGATCGATTTCATTTTTAATCCATTTTCCCCCGAACTTTAACTTTATTTGAACCTTAACCCCACTCGTCGCGTCACTGAATTGGCAGAGGTGCAGGTCTGACTATATCAAAACTATGAGCACGGCGTCGGACACGAGTGGAAACAGGAGCCAAGTCCCGACTTTGAAGACGCCAGAAACACTCAGAGCTCCGTCTGGCACCATTTCGGGTTCAGAAACGATAAAGACAAAGATGTGATTGATAGACCCAAAGAGATTTGCACGACAAATGGAGGTGAAGTACAGCGGAAACACAACCAACCACTGGAACAGCTCAGGGAACAGCTCAAAAACAGTTCTAATAAAAATAACCCCAATCCAGATCGGATCAGATTGGATCGAATCGTGATAATCGATTCTGAATCTTGAGAAACAGAGTCGAATCGATTATTGGAATGTGAATCGATACCCAGCCCTAGTATAGATCAGCTATACATTGTAATTAGTTTAGGTAAAATACAAAAAATCTGCACTCGTTTTACACTTTTATTATCACCAATCACCAAAAAAACGGGGATGTCCCAGTTTTTTATGTTGAAATTTTGGTCACCCTACGATTGGGTCAACATTTTAGTCTTGAAAATAAAAAAAATAATAAAAAAAATAATGATTGATGCAGGGTGTTTGGTGATTGACAGGTGGATTAGCCAATCAGGGACAGACACGGTCCATCTGTATCAAAACAAATACGGCTGCTCATGAGGAAAACAAATATTCTCTGTATAAAAAGCAAAACATTCAGAGACATGATTAGATTTGCAGGAAGCAGCACGGTGCTCACAACAAACAAGACTAAATCAGGGTTAAACCAGGACTAAATAAGGACTAAATAAGGACTAAATAAGGACTAAACCAGGACTAAATAAGGACTAAACCAGGACGAAACCAGGACTAAATAAGGACTAAATAAGGACGAAACCATAAACTAGGACTAAACTAGGACTAAATGAGAACTCGCGGTGCGTTTAAACAGTTTATTTGGTCTGGTGGTGCGTTCGAGGAGTTGGGACATGTGGGCGCTGCAGTGAACATGTCAAACAAGAGACGAGACGAATCAAACGCTCCCCGGGAAGAGAGAAAGAGAAAGAAGAAAGAGAAAGAGGAGAAGAGGGACTGAAAACGAAGGTAGACATGGTTTAGAACTGGTTTAGACCTGGTTCAGTCCTGGTTTAAATCTGGTTCAGTCCTGGTTCAGTCCTGGTTCAGTCCTGGTCTAGTCCTGGTTCAGTCCTGGTCTAGTCCTGGTTCAGGAGGTTGTTTTTCTTCTCCCTCCTGCTGTCCTTCTGTTTCATGTTTCTCTCGTCTCAGTCACAAGAAAATAAAAATCTTCCGCTTCAAACAAACAAAAACAGACCCTCTCCAGATCTGGTTATGATCCTAGCAGGAGTCCCGGTCCCGGCACCTGGTCTGAAGGAGGTCTGGACGGGCACTGGGCATCATATTTTAGGCTGATGTACACAGAGAGAACATGCAAACTCCACACTGCTAATGCTTAATGAAGAAACCGCACAGGAAATGGATTTAAAAATGTGAAAAACAGAACGAGAGCATTTTTAAAGTGAGGAATCCAAAGTTATTCCTCTTACCTTACGCATTCAGAGCATCCTAATTATTCACCATGATGCTAACACGCACTTCCTGATTCTTGGATAATAAAACACTTCATAACAACAGAATTTCATGTACTCAAATAAATACTCCAATAATCTAAACTAATATTAATGAAAAGAGCTGTAACAATAAGGTAAATCTGGTGATATCGTATCGTCAAAGGTCTCACAGTAACATCGTGGAGCATCACAATATATCGAATCCCAAGTCTCTTTGCTTAAACGAACAGTTCTGATACAGAAATAGCTAAAAAAAAACAGAGGGAACTACATAGACCATGATCCTTTGCTCCGTTTCAGTGCAGACGACATGAAGAAATAACTGTTCTAAGCACTTTTACATCTTCATTCTTTGGATTAAGTCTTGTGAAGGTGTTTTTAAAGGAAAAAGGAGCAGATTCACAGTTTAATATCGCAATAAATCTGGTACGGTGAGATGTTTATGGTGAAAATATCGCACAGAGAGATTTGGATATCGTTACATCCCCAATGACAATAAATGTTGTACCAAGTGACTGGTCAAAGCGTTTTATAATGTCAGTCTTGTTATTCTGTAGAATATCGTAATATCCTGAGCTTTCCCATATTTCCCATATTTCCCCTATCGCAAAAAATATATCATGTGACTTGGATATCGTTACATCCCTATTGATGAATAGTATTGATAACAGTAAGGTTGATATTTGGCAGAATTTTTAATAAAAGTATTATATTCATGAATAATATAATCACAGTTAGACGTCCAAATAGTGGACGTGATCTGCACGTCATTTAGTCTTTGACCGACGGACACACTATAGACTCGGGTCGGGCCGTGTCCAAATTTTGATCCCGTTAAACCGTCTCAGCATTTTCCCACGGTTTACAGTTTTACTGCGACTAATGAAGAATTATTTTGTAGCTGCACCTAAACCATCAGAAACAGAGTCGCAGTTTTATATTTGAAGATGAGGCACAAGTTCTGATCAAACCAAACTTTGCAGCGCGTTCGATCACATCAGCATCAGCGCACGAGCTGTTTTTATCAGCGCTTATACTGTATGCAAATGAGCTGTATGCAAATGAGCCGTGAGGTTTTAAGTTTAGTTTCTGTAGAATGTAAACAAACGTGCGCAAAGCTGCATTAAACACATTATTATTCAAAGTCTATAATGAGTGGAGCAGTGGAAATGTAGAGCGGTGGAGAGGACCAATCACAGCCCTTATCGTCTGCGTCATTTTGAGGCGTCGTTAGAAAGTTTCGTAGGTGCACGGTGGTCGACACAAACACGTTTTGACGCAGAACCAAAAATTGTTCTTTACCGTGAAAGTCTGACTTCGCCCTCGGGAACTTTCTCCTCTTCAGAGGAGAGAGAGCGGAGGGGAGGAAGTCCTGCTGTGGTTTTAGCTCCTTATGCAGATTTTTTTTAAAACGACGGTGATGAAACTGACACCGCTGATACTTTTTGATACCGCGAGATACTGTATTATCGTATTACCGCCCAACCCTAATCGTGAGTGATAAAAACAGGGTTGATATTTGACAGAAATCTTAAAAAAGTATTAAAAAAGTATTAGTCTTGGACCGTCGGACACATTATAAACATGATCTGCACGTCCATAAGAAGAAGACGTATAAATGGACGTAACTGACCCGCGAGCCAAATACAAAGTGAACGTGGCTGCGCTTCTGGCTCCATCGACTCTGGCTCCAATTCACTTTCTATTAAAACCCGTCGCCCGTCGCTCAGTAACCGCCGCTGCTCAGGCTCCTCGTTCTGCTCTTAAAGTGTTCGTATTAACTCCTCTACGTGATCCTGGTGTTTTTATTTCTCTGTTTTGCCCTTAAATAAACGCTGGAGAAGAAGGACGTGCTCTGGTTTTCACTTTTCCACAGTTAGACTTGGGCAGAATCCTCCAGGTGAAATCAAAGTCAAGTTTAAAGTTTTCCACATGTGAAAGACAGAAAGGGCGGCAGAACGACGGAGAGAACGACAGAAAGAACGACAGAGAGAACGACAAAGAGAACAACAGAGTGAATGGCGAGCTCCGAGTCGTCCCTGCACCGCACTCAGGTCCCAGAATGTTTAAACTGAAAGAGGCAAATTCAACAAAATGACGAGGGAGAGAGAAGAGGGAGAGAGAAGAGGGAGAGAGAAGAGGGAGAGAGAAGAGGGAGAGAGAAGAGGGAGAGAGAAGAGGGAGAGAGAGGAGGGAGAGAGAAGAGGGAGAAAGAAGAGGGAGAAAGAAGAGGGAGAGAGAGGAGGGAGAGAGAAGAGGGAGAGAGAAGAGGGAGAAAGAAGAGGGAGAGAGAAGAGGGAGAAAGAGGGAGAGAGAAGAGGGAGAGAGAAGAGAGAGAGAGAAGAGGGAGAAAGAAGAGGGAGAGAGAAGAGGGAGAAAGAGGGAGGGAGAAGAGGGAGAGAGAAGAGGGTGAGAGAAGAGGGAGGGGGTAGAGGGAGAGAGAAGAGGGAGAGAGAAGAGGGAGAGAGAAGAGGGAGAGAGAGCAGGGAGAGAGAAGAGGGAGAGAGAAGAGGGAGAGAGAGCAGGGAGAGAGAAGAGGGAGAGAGAAGAGGGAGAGAGAGCAGGGAGAGAGAAGAGGGAGAGAGAGGAGGGAGAGGGGGAAGAGGGAGAGAGAAGAGGGAGAGAGAGGAGGGAGAGAGAAGGAAGAGGGAGAGAGAAAAGGGAGAGGGGGAAGAGGGAGAGAGAAGAGGGAGAGTGAGGAGAGACACAGTGATGAGAGGAGGGAGATGAGAGAGAGATTAGAGTTGAGAGGAGAGAAAGAGGGGAGAGAAGGAGACAGGAGGGAGAGGAGAGAAAGGAAAGAGAGCGAGAAGAGGAGCAAAAGTGAGAAGAGAGGAGGGAGGGAGAAGAGAGAGAGAAGAGGAGGGAAGGAGAAAAGAGAGAGGAGGGAGAGAAAAGAGAGTGAGAAGAGGAGGGAGGGAGGGAGGAAAGAGAAAGGAGAGAAGAAAGGAAAGAGAGGGAAGAGAAGGAGACAGAAGGGAGAGGAGAAAGAGGAGAGAGTGGGGAGAGAGAGCGTAAAGAGAGGAGGGAGGGAGAAGAGGAGAGAGAGGGAGGGGAAAGGAGGAAGGAGGAGAGGGCAAGAATAGGAGGAAGGAGAGAGAAGAGGTCCCAGAATGTTTAAACTGAAAGAGGCAAATTCACCAAAACGACGAGGAAGAGAGGGAAGAAAAAGAGGGAGAGAGAAGAGAGAAGGGAGAGACACAGTGAGGAGAGAGAGATTAGGGGTGAGAGGAGAGAAAGAGGGAAGAGAAGGAAACAGGAGGGAGAGGAGAAAGGGGAGACAGTAAGGAGGGATAGGAGTGAGGGAGGGAAAGGAGGGAGAAGAGGAGAGAGAGAGGAGAGGAGAAAAGAAAGAGGGGAGAGAGGGCGACAGGAGGGAGAGGAGAGAGAGGAGAGGAGGGAGGGAGGAAAGAGAGTGAAGAAGAGGGAAAGAGAGGAGAGAGAAGAGATAGAGGAGGGAGTGGAGAGAGAACTGAGAGGAGAAAAGAAAGAGAGGGAAGAGAAGGAAACAGGAGGGAGAGGAGAAGAACGTAAGGAGAGGAGGGTGGGATAGAAGTGAGGAGGGCAGGAGGGAGGGAGAAGGAAGGAGAAGAGGAGAGAGAAAAGAGGGAGGGGAAAGGAGGGAGAGAAAAGAGAGCGTAAGAAGAGGGAGAAAGAGGGAAAGAGAAGAGAGAGTGGAGAGACACAAAGTAAGGAGAGGAGGGAGGGAAGGAAGGAGAGAAGGAGGGAGGGAAAAGGAGGGAGAAGAGAGAAAGGAAAGAGAGTGAGAAGACAAGGGAAAGAGAGGAGAGAGGAGGAGAAAGGAGAGGGAGGGAGGGAAGAAAGAGGAGAGGAGAGAGAGGTGAGAGAAAGAGACAGGAGGGAGAGGCGGGAAAGAGGTAAGAGAGGAGGGAGGAAGAGAAACTCAGATGTATCAACGCGACCACGGAGAAAAAAAGAAAGAGGGGAGAGGGAGACAGAGAAAGAGGAGAGAAAGAGAGACACACCACCACAGTATATGAGAGAAAGAGAGAGAAAGAAAGAGAAGGAGACAGGAGAAGGAAGTATAGAACATGAAAAAGAGAGAAGGGAGGAGAGAGGAGAGGGAGAGTCCTCTCCTGTGTCACTCAAGTTCTCAAAATATTTAAACTCAAAAATGTGAAAAGTGAAGGAGGAAAAGTCAGAGAGGAGAGAGAGAGAGAGAGAGAGAGAGAGAACAGACGGAGGAGGAGAAGAAAGGAGAGAACGAGAGAAGGAGGGAGAGTGAGAAATACCATCGAAACTCTAGAGTAAAGAGGAAAGAAAGAGGAGATTAGGGCATAAACTAATGAGATGGGGAAAGAGATGGAGGAAGAGAGGGATAGAAAGGAAGAGAGGAGAGAGGGAGAGAAACAGAAAAGAAAGAGAACGAGAGAGAGAGAAAGACAAGATAGAGGAGAGAGAAATGGAAAGTAGATTAAGTAAAAAAAGGAGGGAAAGAGGAAAGTGAACGAAGGGAGAGAAGAAAAAGCTAAATAAAGAGATGGAGGGAGGGAGGGAGGGAGGGAGGGATGGAGGGAGACAAAAAGAGGAGTGTATTTTTGAGGTCTGTGACTTTGACGTGAGCTCTGGAGAACGGCGCTCATTCGTCCTTCACTCGACTCCCACAAAAATAAAAAATACATTTAAAAGTTTAAAATATTCCCTTTATTCAGGAACAATAATGTTTCATAAGGTCGAATAAAAGTCTCACTATAACTGTTATTTAGAGACCAAAACCAGGACTAAACCAGGACTAAACCAGGACTGAACCAGGACTAAAAAAGGACTAAACCAGGACTGAACCAGGACTAAACCAGGACTAAACCAGTACTGAACCAGGACTAAACCAGGACTGAACCAGGACTAAACCAGGACTAAACCAGTACTGAACCAGGACTAAACCAGGACTAAACCAGGACTGAACCAGGACTAAACCAGGACTGAACCAGGACTAAAATCAGGACTAAAACCAGGACTAAAACAGGATAAACCAGGACAAAATCAGGACTAAACCAGGACTAAACCAGGACTAAACCAGGACTAAACCAGGACTAAATCAGGACTGAACCAGGACTGAACCAGGACTAAAATCAGGACTAAAACCAGGACTAAAACAGGATGAAAAACCAGGATTAAACCAGGATTAAACCTAGACTAAACCAGGACTAAACCAGGACTGAACCAGGACTGAACCAGGACTAAACCAGGCCTGAACCAGGCCTGAACCAGGCCTGAACCAGGCCTGAACCAGGACTGAACCAGGACTAAACCTGGACTAAACCTGGACTAAACCAGGACTAAGCCAGGACTAAGCCAGGACTAAACCAGGACTGAACCAGGACTGAACCAGGACTAAACCAGGCCTGAACCAGGCCTGAACCAGGCCTGAACCAGGACTAAACTAAATCAGGACTGTAGCAGGACTCGTGCTGGGTGACTGTGCACAGACTGTGAGGTTTGCTCTGCTCTGTTACAAGGACAATATTCTCTGTCAAAACTGATTTACTCCAATACAACAAGAGAGAGAAGGAAAGAGGGAGAGAAGGAAAGAGGGAGAGAAGGAAAGAGGGAGAGATTCAGACCAACTACAAGAGAAAGGGAGGGAGAAGAATAGAGGAAGGAAAAGAGAGAAGGAAATACATTTAGGTGCACTATAACAAAAAAGAGAGGAGTGTGTGAGGGAGGGGAGGAAGAGAGGCAGGAGAAAGAGGGAGAGGAGGGCTGGTTCAGTCCTTTCTCCTGATTTAGTCCTGTTCAGGTCCTGTTTAGACCTGGTTTAGACCTGGTTTAGACCTGGTTTAGACCTGTTTAAGAGCTGTTTTTCCTGGTTCTGTTATTATTGGGTCCTGATGTAGTCCCATATTTATGGGCTGGTCTTGGTTCAGTCCTGGTTCAGTCCTGGTTTAGTCCTGAGTTAGTCCTGGTTTAGCCTTGGTCCAGTCCTTGCTTATTTCTAGTTTAGTCTTGATTTAGTCCTGGTTCAGTCCTGTTTTAGTCCTGATTTAGTCCTGATTTAGTTCTGGTTTAGTCCTGTTTTAGTCCTGTTTTAGTCCTGTTTTAGTCCTGTTTTAGTTTAGCTTGAGTCCTGATTTAGTCTTATTTGCTTATTCCTGGTTTCATCCTGGTTTAGTCCTGGTTTCGTCCTGGTTTAGTCCTGGTTTAGTCCTCATTTAGTTCCAGTAGTTTCATTTCACTTATTTTGCAGAACTGATGATTATTTTTAGCTTTCTCCCGTGTTATAATGTTGTTCTCTCATCAAAAACATCCCTGTCGTTCACGGATGTTTAAGTAATTTAGTGATTAGAACCTTCACTACGATGAGCAGTACGAGGCCCCGCCCACAAACCTACATCACGTACACGACACTTCTCCATAAATTTACAAAAACGTGACACAAAACGGTTCACGACGTGCCGTAGTTTCATTAATAGGCTTCAAATGTCCACTCAGACCCTCACACTGACAAAACTTTACAAAGACGAGCGGATCTGGAGCTGTGTCCTGGCGTGACTGACAGGCGGATTAACCAATCAGAGAGAAGCAAGCGCCGTTTGCGTCAAAAACAACACGGCTTTTATATAAAAAGGAGAAAATCTGCTTAAAGAACTAAGAAACAGCATGAAATCAGAAGCAGCAATCAAAGAATAAACTATCTTCTCTCAGGTAAAAGAGGTTAATACCCCCTAGCAGTAAAATACCCCTTTTTAACAACAGCTTTGACCTCTTACAGTAGAAGGTTTGGGGTGTAATTCCCAGGGCTGGTCATATGGTGAAATATATACGAGAATGGTGACAGTAATTTCTCCTGTGTCTGTCTCTGAATTCATAATAATTTAATAATAAGAGTTTTTTTGTGCCATTTTGTGCGCAGCATGCTAAAAACCTTTACATTTGTCCTTGAAAATCTCTCAGATCGGCTGCATAAATAAAGCGTTCTTCCGCGCGTTCGCTCATAACGGAAAACTAAGTGTAAAAGTCTAGACATATTGTACTGAACGACCTTCCTCCCTGACCTGCCCAATATGGCCGCCGCATACACACACAGTCCAGACCTGTCCAATATGGCCGCCGCGCATCTCCTCTGTGTTTATGTTGTTTACATTTCCATTGTGTGCGGGGCGGTCTATGTCCTGGAGCGGTCTGGACCGGAGCCAGGACTTAGACAGGTCCCACGCAGACAGATGGTAAAAGGACCAGAGAGAGTCCAGACCAGACGCCATTTTGGATCTGAGCCTGATTTAGTCTTGGTTTAATTCTGGTTTAGTCCTCATTTAGTCCTGGTTTAGTTCTGGTTTAGTCCTCATTTAGTCTTGGTTTAGTTTTGGTTTACACCCTTTTCAGGCCTGGTTTAGTTCTGGTTTAGTCCTGGTTTAGTCCTCATTTAATCCTGGTTTAGACCCCCTGTTTACTCCTGGTTTAGACCCTGTTCAGTCCTGGTTTAGACCTGGTTTAGTCCTTACTCCTGCTTCAGTCCTGGTTTAGACCTGGTTTAGTCCTTACTCCTGCTTCAGTCCTGGTTTAGTTCTTAATCCTGGTTCAGTTCTGGTTTCGTACTGCTTTAGTCCTTGTTTAGACCTGGTTTAGTCCTGCTCTAGTCCTATTTGTCCTGGTTCAGTTATTATTAGGTCCTAATTTAGTCCTATATTTATGGGCTGGTCCTGGTTCAGTCCTGGTTTAGTTCTGGTTTAGTCCTGGTTTAGTCCTTTTGTTGTTATGTCCTGGTCTAGTCCTCGTTACACCATGTTCAGTCCTGGTTTAGTCCCGGTTGGTCCTGGGGTACTTCAGTCCTGGTTTAGATCTCGTATAGTCCCGGTTCACATTCCATCGTCACATTTTTGTGGATTTCGATATTAGACGTACACGTGTCTTAGCAACCGGAATATAAAGCTCGATTACAGAAAAAGAGAGAAAGAAGGGAAGAAGAAAGAGGAGGAGAAAGTACAGCGAGAGAGAAAGAGAGAGAGGGACTGAGGAAAAAGGGAGGGGGAAGAGGAGGGAGAGAGAGAAAAGAGAAAGAGTTTGTAAAGAAAAGTGTGAATGCCTTTTTCATAGACTGTGGTTTCCATGGATCTGAGAAGAGAACAAACTGTGAACAAGAGAAGGAGAGAGAGAAAAAAGAGGGAAAGTGGAGGGAGGGAAGGAAAAGAGAGAGAGAAAGAGGAGAGACAGAAAGGGGGAAGAGAAAGACAGAGAGAGGAGGAGAGAGTTATAGAAAGAGAAAGAGGAGGAAGAGAGAGGAAAGGGGAGATATGGAAGGAGGGAAAAGAGAGAGAAAAAGGGGAGAGAAAGACAGAGGATCAAAAGAGAGAAAGAGACAGCGGAGAGAAAGAGAGAGGATCAAAAGAGAGAAAGCAAGGGAGAGAAAGGTGGTAGAGAAAGACAGAGAGAGGAAGAGAGAAAGAGAGTGGGGGGCAGAGAGAGAAGGGGGTAGACAGTGAGAGAAAGGAGTGAAAGAAAGAGACTGGAGAGAAAGAGAAAAGAGGATGGGGAAGGAGGTGGAGAGAGAGAAAAGAAAGAGAGAGGGGGGAGAGACTGGAGCGAAAGAAAGGGAAGAGAGGATGGGGAAGGAGGTGGAAAGAGAGAGAAAAGAACGAACTGTTGAACAGGAACAACAAGAAGAAAGAGAGAGAGAGGAGAGTGAGAGAGAAAGGGGGAAGAGAATGACAGAGAGAGGAGAGAGAAGGGGGGAGAAAGAGAGAGGGGATCAAAAGCGAGAAAGAGAGAGGAGGAAGAGAGGATGGGGAAGGAGATGGAGAGAGAGAAAAGAATGAACTGTCAGAAACAACAAGAAGAAAGAAAGAGAGAAATTTAGTCCTGCTTTAGTCCCGGTTTAGTCCCGGTTTAGTTCTAGTTTATTTATCCTTTTTTTCCTGGTTTAGCTCTGATTTAATCCCGGTTTAGGCTTGGTCTAGTTTGAGTTTAGTGTTGTCTAGTCCTTTGGTTTAGTCTTAAGTTAGTCCTGCTTTAGTCCTTTTTAGTCCCAGTTTAGTCCTTTGGTTTAGTCCTGGTTTAGTCCTTTTTTTAGTCCCGGTTTAGTGTTGGTCCCAGTTTAATTCCGGGTTAATGCCTGTTTAGGCCTTTGGTTTAGTCATTTTTTTAGTCCTTTCTTAGTCCCGGTTTAGTGTTTTGGTTTAGTTCTGGCTTAGTCTTGGTTTAGCCCTGTCTTAGTCCTGGTTTAGTCCTGGTTTAGTCCTGGTTCAGTCCTAGTTTAGTCCTAGTTTAGACCTGGTTTAGTCCTGGTTTAGTCCTGGTTTAGACCTGGTTTATTCCTGGTTTAGTCCTGCTTTAGTCCTGCTTTAGCCCTGTCTTAGTCCTAGTTTAGTCCTAGTTCAGTCCTGGTTCAGTCCTGCTTTAGCCCTGTCTTAGTCCTGGTTTAGTCCTGGTTCAGTCCTGGTTCAGTCCTAGTTTAGTCCTGTTTTAGACCTGTTTTAGACCTGTTTTAGTCCTAGTTTAGTCCTGTTTTAGACCTGGTTTAGTCCTGGTTTAGTCCTGGTTTAGTCCTGGTTTAGTATCACAGCAGAAGAATTACAGAACCGCCTCTCGAGCTCCGATCTCTCTTCTGTAATAATGAAACCAAAATCTGCCGTTACTGTAAACACGTCTTCCTCCTTCTCTTTCCTCTCACACTTAAAACAAACTATTTCCTGTTTCCTCCGTGTCTTCCTGTGACCTCTGACCGCCGCCATTTTTCCTCCACCGCCTCCCTCGCTTCAATAAAACAAAAACAACAACAACAACAACAACGAGAAGGGGACAAATCCACCGAGGACCGAACCATAAAACGCAGGAGAAATCAGAACGCAACACGTCCTCCGCCTGCCGCAGATAAAGAACGGAAAGAAAACTTCAAAAAAAGAGAGAGGGGGAAGGAGAGAGGAGTGATAAAAGAAGACATGGTGCCACTGTGTCAATACAATATATATGCTAATCACGCTTTAGTCGCACCGTGAATATGATTATGGTTAAAGGAGTAATGCGGCGTGCAGAAAACGAGAGGAAAAAGGGAAAAATAAACGAAAAGAAAGAGTGAGGGAGAGAAGGACGGAGGGAGCGGGGGTGGAAATCCAATAGAGCTAAATAAGGGTTCTGTTTTCTCTGATTTGAAATGGAATCGCCAAAAGGAAACACAGGTGACCGTGTTTTTGTTTTTGTTTCGCCTCGAATATTAGTCCTGGTTTAGTCCTGGTTTAGTCCCAGTTCAGTCCTGCTTTAGTCCTGGTTTAGTCCTGGTTTAGCTCTGACTTAGTCCCAGTTTAGTCTTGGTTTAGTTTGGGTTTAGTTTTGGTCTAGCCCTTTGGTTAAGTCTTACTTTAGTCCTACTTTAGTCCAACTTTAATCCTTTTTAGTCCTGGTTTAATCCTTTGCTTTAGTCCTGGTTTAGACCTTTATTAGTCCTGGTTTAGATCTTTTTTTAGTCCTGGCTTAGTCTAGGTTAGTCCTGGTTTAATCCTTTGCTTTAGTCCTGGTTTAGTCTCAGTTTAGACCTTTATTAGTCCTGGTTTAGATCTTTTTTAGTCCTGGCTTAGTCTAGGTTAGTTCTGTTTAGACCTTTGGTTTAGTCATTTTTTTTAGTCCCGGTTTAGTCCTGCTTCAGAACTTTTTAGTCCTTGTTTAGTCATTTGGTTTCATCCTTTTTTAAAGTCTTTTTTTAGTCCTACTTTAATAATTTTTTAAGTCCCAGTTTAGACCTAGTTTAGTCCTGGTTTATTCCTGGTTTTGTCATAGTTTAGTCCTGGTTTACTCCTA